>VUQH01073791.1:0-13965 GCA_015106775.1 Etroplus canarensis
GCTTGGATACAGCACTCTGTGAACAACCAGCTTCTTTACCAATCACCTTTTGTGTCTTACCCTCCTTGTGGACGGTGTCAGTGACTGTCTTCTGGACATCTGTCCAATCAGCAGTCTTCCCCATGATTGTATATCCTCCTGACCCAGACTGAGAGACCATTTAAAAGCTCAGGAAACCTTTGCAGGTGTTTTGACGTAATCAGCTGATTAGGATGTGACACCATGACTTTCCAATATTGAACCTTTTCACAATATTCTAATTTTGTGAGACACTGAATTTTGGGTTTTCATTATCTGTAAGCTATATTCATCAAAATTTAAGAAATAAAGGCTTGAAATATTTCACTCTGGGTAATGAATCTATATAATATATGGATTTCACTTTCTGAAATGAGTGACAAGAAATATTGAACTTTTTCATGATATTCTAATTTTTTGAGATGTACCTGTAGTTCTAGCCCCTCCATGTGGCAAATGTCCAAGTTCATCCTCTTGATGGGAAAATATGAGGTGTCAATTCAGGCATTGCACGTATGTAACTCCTGGATGGTAAATAATGCTAATTTCATATCAATGTAGTGTATATAAGAACTGACAAAGCACAGGTGTGTGCAATAACATCTGTACATGTTATTCACACCTCACAACATCACAGCCACACAATACACCAAGTGTGCGTAGGTGTGGGTTGCTTTGGAAGTATACTTTGGGTTGTTATCCATTTGTACTTTGACACATCACCTGATCAGATTTAGAACATTTGTCTGAATGTGAGCAGAGAGTATAGCCCTGTACGCTTCACAATCCATCCTGCTGCTTCTATCAGCATCACATCATCAATAAACACGAGTGACCTGGTTCCACTGGCAGCCTTACATGCCCATGCCATAACATTACCTCCACCATGTTTGACAGATGATGTGGTTTGCTTCACATCATGAGCTGTTCCTTTATTCTCCACACTTTCCCATCTTTATGTGACAAGTTCATCTTGGTTTCATGTGTCCAGAGATTGATTGATTGATTCCAGAGTTGTGTGGGATCTTTTCGATGTTTTCTGGCAAAATCTAATCTGGCCTTGGTGTTCCTGAGTTTAACCAGTGGTTTGCATCATGTTGTGAACCCTTTGTATTCATTAAGGCATCTCTTGTTTGTAGACTGTGACAGCAACACATCTACCTCTTCTACCTCTTGACTTGGACTAAATGTCTTGAAGGGTTTTTCTTGACCAAGTAAAGCATTCTGCAATCCTCAACTGTAGTTGACTTCCGTGGTCTTCCAGACCTTCTGGTGTTGCTGAGCTGCCCAGTGTATTCCTTCTTTTTATGAATGTTTCAGATTGTTGTTTTAAGCACTCCTAATAACAAAGGAACAGACTTCACCTGGCCATGAAACCGTTTTTAGTCAGTAGTTTAATTAAAAAATGGCTGTGATGGTGTACAGAGGCAAAAATCACAAAAATGACAAAAAACAGTAGTATAATTGTCTAAAAAAGGTATGTATGCAACTATAAATACATACTTTGAATAGCTGTAGAAAAAAACAAACCTACACGTAACACCAAACACCTTTGCACAAATATAGGGAAGTGTAGTATGTGTAGCTTATCGTCTCTTAAGCTGAGCTGCAACAAATGCCTGCATAAGCAGGTGGCATGTACAGTACATGGTGAAGATACTGTATGTTTGTTGACTGATTGTTTTGATGCCTCTTACGCCTCTCTACTACCGACTTAAAATGCCTACAGTACTTGTAGCTATTTACTGTCACCAGAGGGCAGTGTCACAAATCTGTGGACTACTCTTGTTTGCTGTTGTTGGTCCGTCAGCCAGCCTCGGCAAAGATATGAGTTATGGCATACAAATGAGCTGAAGTCAAACTGAATATTAAAAACAAAGTAAAATATCCACTGCAGCCTCTCTGTGCTTTTTTGTGCTGCTTTTTTAAATCTTTGATATTTTTTTGGCTTCGCCCTCTACACTGGGAACTCTGCCACTGCTCCCTTCCTGTGCCAGACTACCTTTCAACCAATCAGCATTTGACCCATGTGTTGCATCATCCATGTCAAGCTATCCACAGTTGGCTTTTTGAAAGACTGAACGTCTGTATTCTCTTCTGCGTTAGCAAATATCAACACAGGGACACGTGGACGGTCCCCCAAACACCTGAACGGCTACAGTTTGCACAAACCCACACCGGAGACACGGCACACACAAGTAACATAGGGGATCATTTCATATAAACAATGTAACCAGCTGTATCACAATATATCCATATACCTGTTACAGGTGTATATGCATACTCTGGTTGGCTTTATCAAATACAGCAGCAACATAGGACACTTGGCAGTTCCGTAGATATCCAGGCATGTGATAGGTAGGTATTATAAGTACAGTGCAGGCAGACCTCACACGAGGTATTTGGTGCGCAGGATGGGATTAGGATTGGGCAATTTGAGCTTTTTAGACCATAATAATTTATAGTAATTGGAGTAAAATGGGACTTTAAATAGCCAAGAAGATGAGGTTTCAGCATTATTGGAGGGAAAATGTAAGCCTAATGTATGTAAGCAACCTTTGCGGCTAAAACTGAAGCCAGTGCCGTTCCTGGAGTGGCTACTTGAGACTGTATTGAATATGGAGAAATGTAAAGTAATTAGGTCAGGGGAGAATGCAATTAATGGTCATATGAGCTAGTGATGCATACGCCGTTAGCACATTTGTAACTCTTGAGCTGTGAATAACTCATGTCAGGGTTGGAAAGTGAGAGAATAATAATCATACATCTGAGAGAATGAGGAGGAGCAGCGATCTGTGGAAACGACATTTAAACAGATACAAAGCTTCTCTTGCTCATTAGAAAAATGTATTGAAGTGTATTTACTTTAACTTTATGCTGGATCATACACATGCAAAGAGGAAGGACTTTCATTCGCTTCCCCTCAACCCTTGGATAAAACAGTTTAATTATAAATCAAATAAAACCCTTGCATATGTTCATTATATGTAGATATAATGTATCTCTGTGTGCACAGCAGGATGAAGTAGGTTTACTGATTACTGATCTTTTTTGGACTGGAGCAAAGAAACGGGAGCATAAAGGGTTCTGTTGTCCCAGGATCAGCACAGTGGAATCCTGTAAGCAGACTAACAGGTAAAGGGTGGTCATTCTTAGTATGGAAAAAGGCAACATTATACAAGTATAACCTATTGAGGAACATTCAGCTTTTTAAAAATAAAATGTGGCTATCATTTAAAAAAAAATACCTGTAAAAGATCATTTTCTGCTACTGAGCTGCTCCTCACTACATGTGACCTGTTTTATCTCTATACAAGTAGGTACTTCTTTCCCCATATAAATGTGGTATTAAATATTCATTATAGGTTCAAGACATAGTGATTAGTGGTGAATCATTGTCAACCATTTTCTGACAAAGGGAGCTTAGAAACCTCATTAGTGTTCCTGGTATATATATATATATATATATATATACAGACCTCAGATTCTGCATGTCCAGATATTTTAGCTCACATCGTGCTCCATGCAGTAACAGGGAAATACATTGTTTAAGCAAATGTGCCAAAACTAATGAATGTTGCGAGTGGGTTGAATGGCTAATTCTGAACACCGCTGTGGTCGCTTGGTTTGGTTCCCCTACTTAAAACGCGTCAAAGGACCAAAGTATGCTAATTGGAATGATAAGTTCCCTGCAATTTTGTCTCTGAGGATGAGATAATTTTCTCAAACACGGTGCCCTTCAGATAATTCTGTGGATGGAGTGTCTCATCTCAGCTGAAGTACAGGGGTCATTAAGTGTTGTTGTGGGGAGCTAACTGTGGGGCTGGACCTAACCCCCACCCCACCCCAATACCCCACCATCACTTCTCCACATACAGTTAGTCTGTGCCTCTAGAGCTACTTGGGTGTAGTATTGTAGAGCAGTGTGCAATTTATTGCAATTTTCTATATTTGGATTTTCACAAGACACACAAAGAGTAATTCACACAGGACCTTATGTAAGAACATGACAGAAATTGTCTTAACTTTTCCATTAGGGCAAGAATTTTCAAGACGTTGCCGTTGCCAAACATTGTGTTATTTCTAATAAGGCCTTTATAACAAAGGCAAACAACAAAGACATGTTGGTACTACGAGTGCCATCAATTCATAAAGAGAATCTATTTTTCCTTGGACGAGGGAGTATTTATTGCACCTCCAGCTTGGGGAGTGGAGTGCAGAGCGCTCTGCTAGAGGCCCAAATGGATTTTCAACTATGGACCCTAAACCTTTCAACCCACATCACTGCTGAATAGCAGTTAGAGGTTGCCATGCCAACGGCATCTAGAGGGACATTTCGGCTGCATCAGAGAGAAAGCTTGGCCAGATGTCTTCAACAATTTGCTCTGAAAAGATTCACCGCCATGCTCATTAGAGTGCAGCAATCAGAGGAACAGGGAGATACTCTGCCTTCCTGTCTGGATGGCACATCTCTCCATCTCTCCATCTCTCTCCTATCTTTAGAAAAAAGAGAAGATGGCCACTAAAACATGGGCGTCCTCTCAGATGTGCAGCCCATCTGACTGGCTGTTTCTGTTGTATATTTTCTAAAATATTTATGTCTTATTTCTGCATCTGTGACATGCCCAGTTCAGTGTGCAGCTGACACGCTCTGGCAGCGCAGAGAGGCATCTGGCCAACACAGAAGAGCACAAGCAACTTTTTGAATTATTAATGGTATAAATCAACACCTGTGGTGTGGCTGACAGTTTGCAGAAGCAGGGAGGCTGTGCCCGCTGTAGGCCTTATGAAAGCTCCTAGCCCACTCAGGCCAACAGCTAAGCTAACCTCCCTGGCCTTAATTATGAATTTTACAAATACATAATCTCTAATTTTCTGCTGTAAAAATCCCCGAAAGACCTAAAACAATGTAGTAAAATAAAATTTACTTATTATATTTGTTCTTGTTGCTGTATGTAATCTTTGCTGTATATTCTTGTGGCTTTTTTGACAGAATTTGCTCCCTACTTAATGCCAACTTGTCCTGCAGCTTCCTCTGGGCTGTTATCAACACAGATGCTGTGATGTCATGATATTAAGATACACAGTGCTTGACAAATTTAGAAGACCACCCAGTGCAAAGTTTATGCTAAATTAACAGCACTGATAATTACCAAAATCATTTTTTATGTTTTTATAATGGTTAATACACCAGTATATAGAAGCTCTGTTAAACTATAATTATGATTGGTATCTATGAATTTTCAAATGGACTGTTTCCCAAAAAAATAGAAAAAAATAATAAAGCAAATTTTTATTTCTTGATTTAGATGTCAGATTCCAGTTAGTTACTTGCATTCCTGAAAAGAAAAATAGTTTTAGTGGTTGAATGTTGTGCTTGATTAATTTGTGACTTCTCAGAGAAGCCGTGAGCTGCCTCTAATCTGGGTATAAAAAGGTGAATTCAGTTTAAAATTCCTCATTCCTGTTCAAAATGGTAACAGGTAGAGAATTCACTGAAAAATAAAAACTGTCATGATGCTGGAGGCTCTGTCTGGATGCATGGGTGTTTTGTGGGGTATTGTTAAGTGTATTTTCAGCAAGGAAAAAGAAACTTCTTCCACTCTGTTGAATGGACACAAGCAAATGGAGACTTTTGATATTGTCCTACTTTATAGAATTATAGAATGCATGGAAACAAACATCATTTCTGATGTTAAACTTGTCACTGAGTTGTTTTGATGGTTGGTGATGTCACCCTCTGCCTCCACTTTGCATCAATGGAGAGACATTCTTCTAACGCAAAGTCATCTGGCACTGCAGACAGAGCAAGAGGATGTAAAGAGCTATGCTTAACAGATCAGTGGTAGACATGTTCAGGCGTAGCTGTAATTCACTGATGTCGCAGGTTAACCTTTATCACTGGGGACCAAAGAATGTTAAGAAGTCTGGAATCTCCACGCACAATAAAGGCTGAATAGCAGAGTCTGATATAATGTTGAGTGAAGGAGCTACCCCAGAAAGAGAATACATTACTGTTACTAACAAAAAGACGATAAAAAGGAGTACAATAAGCTTCTCTGCACATCTGACACCCTGGAAGTGGGCACTGTTTCTAAAGGCTGCTAATGGACTGATGAATGGAGCTGCATCAGGCTACAGTCAGCACAGCCCTTTTCCTTGCATGTGGCCGGTGCATTATTAGTGTAAAAAGATTTACTGAAGAAACAAGGAGACCACAACCCACCAACAGATATAATAATAATAATAATAATAATAATAATAATGAAACTTGAATTTAAAAAAACAGTGAATTTTAAACAAATACAGCCTATTAATAACGTCAAACCCAGACTGAGTCAACTTGTCAGCCGTCCAGTGACAGGGGGTGGTATGTTCAGACCAACTTCCTCCCTCCAAACCCCCCTAACTGTTGACTTTCCTCTGCAGAATTGTTCCTAATCAAGCCTTTGTCTCAAGTCAGAGATAAGAGTCTGAATAAAATGTCAGCTCCTGCTGTTTATCAGTTCCAGTGTTTCGCACCATGTGTTTGTCAGCACATCATTAGGGGCCGGCAGACATGTAATTAGTTGTTTATACAGTTAGCTGATTAGAAGTTGGATTTGCATTGTGTTGTTCCATGGGATCCATGCAAAAAAACTAAGTTCTCGCTTGGAGCTTTGAAACTCATTTCCTTCTCTCATTTGGGAGCAGAAAGGAAAACTAAAGAACGTTATGAGCCTGTGACAAATCACTGACTGGCTGAGTGGGAGTGGGTTTCAATAACAAGAGGGCAACAACTTCATTTTATCTTTCATATATAGGGAGTATAGATGGTGTCAAGTTGGAAAAAGAAATAATGACAGAGTCTCTTTGGTCATTTGTAATTATGAGACTTGATTGACGAGTCACAAAAAAGCATCGACTCACCTCAGAAGGTATTTTGCAAAAAATATCCTGTCCAAAATAAGCATCTGGAGCTCGAGGTGGATTCATTGTCCTGTATTCCGTCTGTTTGTGCAGCGCCTTGGTTTATGGGAATTCACCTGATACAGAGGATACACAAACAGGCTGACAGTGCAGTGTCCATACATGAAGGCATACGAAGAAGCAAAAAAAAAAGAAAAAATCCACAAAGTGCATGGATCAGTAGCATGTACAGTGACCGCAGTGGAGAGTTTTAATAGTTTTTATTGCTGTATATCATATGCATATTATGGCTTCTGGCTTCTCTGCAGCAGGAGTCAGGTAAAGAACAGTCATCAGCAAGAATTGTGCATATTACTGGGCCTCATATATGTTTGACATTGACCCCACAAAAGTATTGGGACACAGCTGTTAATGATGAATCCAGCTGTTTGATTCAGTCCCATTAAAGCCAGCAGCTAGCCATGCAGTCTGCCTGGTTTGAGAATGTAGAGGGCCCAAAACTTTTGCTCTTGTAGTGTAAAATATGTTTGTGTGGGTTTGCAAAGTTCTACTTAGCACCAGCACTATCATGGTGGGACTTTAAGCTCTGTGAGCTGCACCTTCTTACAAGAACTCAATCACAGCAGTAAACAGCAACTTCTGAGCTGTGTCTGAAATCTTCCTGCTGATGCTTCCCCCTTAACGTTTCTTCTTTTGAGATCTCCTCATGTTTTTTTTTTTTTTTTTAGATAAAAATGTTGTACAACAGCTACTAACTGGACTATAGCTGGAGATTACTTCATGCAGAGCACTGCCAAAGTGCAGTGGTTCAACTGTGAAGCATAGATTTTCATGACCACTTACTTCTACCTTTAATATGAAAGTTTCCTCACAAATCAGAGAAATTGTAATTTAAAACTGTTTCCTTTTAATATCCAACATTAAAAGAAAATTTCCATTCAGATCCCAGATCTGTCATTACAAACAGACACATCAGCCCTGCAACGCTCGCAGTGCATCACAATGAGCCGTCCTGCCTCTGTCTCAGCAGTTTATCATTTTTGACAGTGTTTTCTGCAGGATATAAGATTGGATTACATCTCTAAAAAGTTTAAATAAAACCACAACACCATAAAAGCTGGAATGGAGCAAGACAAATGCATTCCCTATGTCAAGTGAAGCCTCCGTCACACTGTGACAATTTAACAAGAGTATACAGACATAGGAAAAAATCTGCAAATAAGCCAGCGTGCATTGAATAAGTTCTAGGTAAGTTTTGTATAGGTTAAGAGCATGCTGAAGTACATCGTAGTACGATGAGGTCGCTTGAAAATTTTGAGCATGCTCAAAATCTCCTACGTTTGCCAGCATATGGCTCATATGTTCCACATATGAGGACCATATGTTGAAGGTACTTTATGCATACGGAGACTCACGTTACTCATATGTCAAAATACTTGGTGACAATATCTAGCGTACCCAAAATATATTAATAACCTATGAGTAACTTGTTTTTAACATATGTGTAACATATATTAAACATACCTCCAACACATATTGATGTCTGTAGACATATTTGACATGCTCCAGTCGTGCTGAACGTGTTTCTAACACACAGCTACCATATAATGGCATATATGCTGCGTTTAAGGGAAGTGGTATAAATGGGCTTCAAGTTGTGAAGCTAGCATTTGTTTGTATTACGTTCTATATATGTTAGCAATACATTACGTATAAGTCCATATAACATCATTGTTCTGCGTATGCCAGTGTTTTAGAGAAGTTTGGATGCATCGGTATAAACTTGTTAAATCGTCATGGTGTGACAGGACCCTAAGATGCTGTGAGGGACTTTCCTGTCAGTGGTGCACTGCACTCCTGTATCACTTCCTGCCATTCATTTGATGCCCCTAATTCCTGAATTACATATATTAAGTAAAAGCTTAGCAACTGTACACTAAAAAGATGTTCATGACTCAAACATTCCAGAGTTCCATAAGTTTTTGGATGATGTCAGAGTTTCTGTTAATTCAGTGGATTTTAAATCGAACAGTCAAGATGTGATTAAAGAGCAGACTTTCATCCTGAATGTAGGAAGTTTACCAAAACAACTGCATTAACTGTTTAAGAATTAAGGACATTTTCAGAGGCTCAAAGGTAAGGGGACAGTTGACTGTCAAGCACTTTCATGGCCAGGTGAGGCCTGTCCCCTCATTATTCCATGGGACACAGAATTCTTTGTTTGATTAAGAAAACCCCTTCATGACATCCCAACATCTCGCCAAGTGAAGAAGGCAGTCAAAGGACGCATCAGTGTCACCGTCAACAAACAAGAGATTCCTTCATGAATGTAAATGCAGAGTTTACAGCAAGGTTCAAATCCCTTCACAAAAAAAGTATGGCTGCCAGTGGAACCGAGTCACTCGTGTTGACTGATGATTGGATTGGATTACTTTATTGTCATTTCAACTACATATAAATACACAGTGAAACGATATAGCGTTCCCTCAGGACCCGGTACCCCATACAGGGGTAATGCTGGCTGGCCAGGGTCCGCCTCCGGCCCAGCACAACACTCCGCCCGTGATGTCCTCTTCCCCGGCCACTGGCATCAGGCAACATCGAGGACTGAAGGCCCGGTCCACACAGCAAGCCGAGATCGGAACGCCCAGAAACCGCCCAGCCACAGCATCAGCCCTGGGATGCCCGGCAGTTCATAAAAAACAATGCCGCCGGATCGCCAGTTAGCCTCGTCTGTGGACAATCACAGGGGTACAAGCACCACCTTGGTACCGTCGCGCCGTGATCTTGGCCCTAAAAAAATGTGATGCTGATAGAAGCAACAGGATGGATCGTGACGTGTACATGGCTATACGCTCTGCTCACATCGTTATGGTCCCCTGTCCTCCAGTTGCTGACTCGCCCTCTCTGACTGTCTCTCTCCCTTTCTGTCTGGTTGAGCTGGGCACACTAATGATGTTTGATTGCAGGAGCAGGTGTGATGGCTGGGAATCTTTTCCCACACCGGCTCTTCGTCCTGCTGGTTACTGGTCTGGTGTTTTTTTAAGGACGGCTCAGACTCCACTCGTCGCCGGATCGTACTCTGACCCAGGTAAGCTAGCTCTGCCCAGTCCATGCCAGATTACGTTTGCTGCTTCTTTGCTCGCTGAACTTACCTTGAGATTACCTCGCCATTCCTCGAGCGCTGATCATCTGCTCTCTCTCGCTCAGCCTACGTACCTGCTGAGGTCGCGGACCTCCAGCTTCTCTGGAGAGAGAGAGCCCCAGAGCATTGGGCCCCCGGTTTTGGATCCAGCTCACCCCCCCACTCCTGTTTACTCCTGTTTAACCTAGGGACTCAGCGCTTCTTGTATCTAGTGTTTGAGTCTCACGTCTCAAGCGTTTGGTTTGTCATTAGTGTCCTGTGTGTCTTCCTCTTGTGTCTATGTCCTTCTGTCAACCTGTCTCATGTCAGCATTCTCAGTTATGTGCTCCCTTCTCTCCTGTTTCCTCTTTCCTCGTTAGTCTGGATGTATTTAGAGCCTATCTCTCCTTTGTTCAGTGTTGTGCCATCTCGTCTGCTCTGTTTCAGTTAGGTGTTTCTTTGCTATGTAATGTCTCCTTGTACTTTGTTTATTTTTGATGGACATTTTTCTCAGCTTTTCATGAAGTTCATTTTTATATTGACCTTCATCACATCTGTCTTGGAGTCTTGCATATTGGGTCCTCATCCCTCCTGAACCCTGACAGGTTTATTGATCTGATTGTTTGAAGTCAGCCAGAAGCAGACAGGTGCAGGCTGGATTTCCTCTGATAACCTGCACGTCAAATCCAGTATTATTTAAAATTATACATTTTCTGCCTGTTTTTTTCTTTCTTTGTTTTTTAAATTTGCAATGATGACTTTCTAGATGGTTCTGTGCAACATAATATCTGGCACATCAGGTTAAGCTAGAGTGCCTTTAAAATACCAACATTTTTCAAACTCCATGCCACCTTTGGCAGCTCTGTTTTATGTAATGAAATACAAATATGTGTCTATAAATGATTAAATTAATTCAACCCCCCCCAAAAAGGCCCGTTTACTTCATCTGTACACTCTCTTGATGTTATCAGTATATCCTCTAACTGTGCTTACTTTCATAATGCTTCAGATGCTTACATTTAAATGTAAAAAAGCCAATAGAACAAAATAATGACAGAAATTCAATGACACTATGATACTTTGGAAAGTGAAATTTTTGTGTGTCATGTATGGATTGAGATTAAGAAGTTGTTTACCAGGCATCAGGTCATATTTGGTTCCCAAGATACCATCTTTGTTGTCGTAAGTGGGGGCTGGAGGGGCCAGAGGACTGTGGGCTGCTGTTCCCTTCTCAGTTGACCAGGAAGCGGCCTGGCAGTGTGAGTTTGCACAGTGTGATTGATGCCATTGTTTTTACTGGTGGCTGCAGCAGGCCAGCTCAATTGTTTGATTTCCATCAAACAAATACTGCTTTGGACAGAGCTGACAACTGAAGCAACACAATGAAGTGTGAGGAGTGACTGATCCCTGAATGATTACTCCCCAGGTCTCATCCCTGGTTAAACATGAACTCTCAGTTAACGTCAGTCCACTGCAGATGAGCAACATTTAAACTGTATAAATATCCTGTCATAATTCAACTTCAAGCAAGACCAGACACAGGCACAAAATCATTACAGTGAGAATTTACCATTAATAATGGAGACGTGACACAAACAACACTGTTGCCTCTCGTCACAAGTCATGGGATTATCCGAAGTAGTTTAGTTCACCCTTAAAGAACATGTAGGACAAATGTTAGGTTGCATAACATTGTATATACTGCTCAATAAAATAAAGGAACCCTTTTATTAAGAGTGTAGCATGAAGTGAGTTAAACTTGTGTGATATTGATGTGGCCAATAAGTATCAGAGTGGGTTGGTAATCACTTTCAGCTGCTTTGATGTTCATGAAATCAACAACAGGTGACCTAGAGGGGCAACAATGAGACCACCCCCAGAACAGGAACGGTTTTACAGGTGGAGGACACTGACATTTTTTTTCTTCTCATCTTTTCTGACTTTTTTTTTTACTAGTTTTACATTTAGCTAGGGTCAGTGTCACTACTGGTAGCATGAGGCCATACATGGACCCTACAGAGGTTGCACAGGTAGTCCAACTCCTCTAGGATGGCTCATCAATACGTGACATTGCCAGAAGGTTTGCTGTGTCTCCCAGCACTGTCTCAAGAGCATGGAGGAGATTCCAGGAGACAGACAGTTACTCTAGGAGAGTAGAAGATCTTTAACCCATCAGAAGGACCAGTATCTGCTCCTTTGTGCAAGGAGGAACAGGATAAGCACTGCCAGAGTCCTACAAAATGACCTCCAGCAGGACACTGGTGTGAATGTCTCTGACCAAACAATCAGAAATAGACTTCATGAGGGTGGTCTAAAGGCCCAGTGTCCTCTAGTGGACCCTGTGCTCACTGCCCAGCACCGTGGAGGTCCATTAGCATTTGCAAGAGAATACCAGAATTGGCAGGTTCACCACTGGTGCCCTGTGCTTTTCACAGATGAGAGCAGGTTCACCCTGAGCACATGTGACAGACATGAAAGGGTCTGGAGAAGCTGTGGAGAATATTATGCTGCCTGTAACATCATTCAGCATGACCGGTTTGGTGGTGGGTCAGTGATGGTCCAGGGAGACATATCCATGGAGGGACACACAGACCTCTACAGGTTAGGCAACGGCACCCTGACTGCCATCAGGTATCAGGATGAAATCCCTGGACCCTAAACTTTCTTAAAGTAGAATGGGAGGCAGAGTGTTCAGCTATCAAGCCAGTCTCCTGTGGAACCAGCTCCTAGGCTGGCCTCTCCTCTCCAGTACCTTAACATAGACCTTCCCAGGGAGGCTGAGGAGTGTGATCCCTCTATAACTGGAACACACTCTCTGGTCCCCCTTCTTAAAAAGGGGAACCACCACCCCAGTTTGCCATGCCAAGGGTACGGTCCCCAACTTCCATGCAACGCTGTAGAGACGTGTCAACCAGGACAGCCCTACAACATCCAGAGCCTTGAGGTAGCCTTGAGGGCAAATCTCATCCACACCCAGGGCCCTGCCACAGAAGCGTTTTTTTAACAACTTCTGCAACCTCAGCCCCAGTGATGGGCGAGTCACCCCCCTCGTCCTCATGCTCTGCTTCTATTATAGAAGACGTGTCAGTGGGATTGAGGTGATCCTCAAAGTATTCCTTCCACAGCCCAACAATATCTTCAGTCGAGGTCAGCAGCCCACCATCCGCACCATACACAGCGTGAACAGGAAGATGCTTTCCCTTCCTGAGTTGCCGTACGGTTCGTCAGAATCTCTTCGAGGCTGACTGGAAGTCTTGTTCCATGGTCTCACTGAACTCCTCCCACACCCGAGATTTTGACTTGGCAACTACCCGAGCCGCACTCCACTTGGTCTGCCGGTACAACTCAGCTGCTTCAGGGGTCCCATAAGCTAACTAAGCTTGGTAGGACTCCTTCTTCAGCTTGATGGCCCTCCTCACCTCTGGTGTCCACCATTTGGTTTGGAGGTTGCCACCATGAGAAGCACCGACAACCTTATGGCCACAGCTCTGAGCAGCCGCTTCAGCAATGGAGGTGGAGAACATGGCCCATTCAGACTCAATGTCTCCAGTCTTCCTCGGAATGTGGTTGAAGTTTCTCCAGAGGTGGGAATTAAAGACTTCTCTGACAGAGTCCGCTGCCAGACGTTCCCAGCACACCCTCACTATACATTTGGGCCTGCCGGGTCAGAATGGCGTCCTCCCCTGCGATCGAATCCAACTCGCCACCAGGTAGTGGTCAGGTGACAGCTCTGCACCTTTCTTTACCCGAGTGTCCAAAACATGTGGTTGCAGGTCTGATGACACGATAACAAAAACGATCATCGACCTGCGACCCAGGGCATCTTGGTGCCAAGTGCACATATGGATACCCTTATGCTTGTACATGGTGTTTGTTATGGACAAACTGTGGTTAGCACAGAAGTCCAATAACTG
>VUQH01073795.1:0-14920 GCA_015106775.1 Etroplus canarensis
GGATGGGGCATTTATTTTAAACTCACATACAGTACAGGCTTACATAGATCAGTATTATGATTATGTGCAAATATTTAGAGATGCATCAAAGAATACAGCCAACGGAACCGGAGTAGCATTCATTGTTCAATGTCAAAGTAGGGAAAAGGCTCAATGATGGACTGTCAGTATACACAGGAGAAATGCTCGAAATACTGTTAGCTGTCCAGTGGGTAGAAGACATGAAACCGTTGTGGTCAGTCATTTGTTCAGATTCAAGTTCGGCATTGACCAGTTTACAGTGTAGCCACTCAGAAAGCAGACCAGACATCCTAATAGAGGTTCAGCAAATGCTCTACAGAATAAATATGATGGGACTGACAGTTGCCTTTTTATGGATTCCAGCCCACTATGGAGTCAGAGGAAATTAAATCGCAGATATAATTGCGAAGGGAGCCACAAAAAATGTGTTAGTTGACCTGAATATTAATTTCAGTCAATCAGAGATAAAGAGCATCATAAAGCATGAAATGAAGGAAAGATGGCAAAAACAACAGGAAGAAGGAAGGAGGGGGCGATGGTTGTATAAAATTCAAAGGAGAGTAGGAGAAATGGGAAGCGCAGGAGGGAATCAAGGAGAGGAGGTGGTCATATCCAGATTAAGATTTGGGCATACTGGTTTGAACACTACACTATTCATGATAGGAAAACTGACAGGTGACATGTCCCACATTGTCCCACAAAATCACAGCGTTACCCCAATATTATTATTATTATTTTTTGTTAAACCTGTCCTGTCTGGCAGCATTAGCAAGCAGAATCATCGTCTGAATGCTTTGTTGTGCCAAACACATTTGATTTGCCAAAAGGAGCTCAATAAACTCTATAGGCTTCTCTTGTTGATACATTTCTTTCTTTCTTTCTTTCTTTCTTTCTTGCCAGAGCAGACAGATAGGGGAAAGAAAAGAGAGAAAAAGAAGAGGCGAGAAGAAGAGTACACATTAGAACACCAACCACTGCATCACAGGTAAAGTATAGCAGCGCTGGACTCAGTTTGACGAAGCTCTCTCAGGAACTCAGCCAGAATGAGCCCAGACCACAGAAATCGGTTCACATTTATCTTCTTTGGGCCGGGTCTTGCCCTGTATAGAGGAGAATTCACACTTGTAATTGGCCATCTGATATTGATGTGGACAAGCTTAAGCACTTAGCATTAAATTAAACAATAAGAACAGAGTGTAGTGTAGTGGTTTACACATTTGCTTTTCAAGCAACAAGTCCCTGGTTTAATTCCAGATGGGGAAATAAGCCCCTCTCACCATCAAGGGCTGCATCTGCTGTAAAATCTCTGCCAGATTACCAATGCAGACCAACACTTTGGAGGAAAATACAAATTACACTTTACACCAGAACAGAGTGGCCTGTTGATTGATGTCAACTGAGCAGCATCAGAAACACATGCTGTGGTACACAGGATGTGTTCAGGTACGGCGCAGAGCTGTGAGCCACCCACACTGTGAAAGGACCCATAAGCACAGTATACCACTACCGTGGAAAAATAACTTGCAGAGTAAAATAAATGCAATCATTTCACTGCACGTGTTACTAGACTGAAATAGGTTTACATCTTTTTGATCTGACTCCTGCCAGTTGTGCAGATATAATTTAAGAACAACATGTGTGAAATGGAAAAAATCAAAATGAGGAAAAAAGAGTGGCTTATTTTGAATTCTTTAAATGCATTTTGAATTTTAAAAAAATCAATTATGGATAGAGGAAAAAGTGTAAAAGCTATTTTTCTTGACTTGAGATGGAGTTTTGATGTACTGAAATGAAAGGAGCCATAAATGAGGGCAAGGAGAGAAAGAGGAGACTAATTACCTTTTGTGACATCAGGAGCTGTTGATATGGTTTGAATTGCTTTATTTCTGTGTGTATTTGTTTTTTGGTGGTGGTGCTGGTGGGGGTACAGAGTGGTGTCTGACAGTGGCATTAAAAGCCCTTGTGCTCTTGCTTTAGACTCTCTTGAAAGATGTGAGCAGTGCATCCGCTTGCACTCCCTTCCCTTTAACTTTGTGCAAACCTTATTTCCAGAAAATTTGGAATATTTTCCAAAATGCAATAAAAACAAAAATTCTGTGATAAGTTAATTCACATGAACCTTTATTTAACTGACAAAGGTGTAAATGAATTGTGTTTTCAGTTGTTTTACTGACCAACTTGACTGATTCACGGACAGCTGCAACACATTCAATAGAAGTTGGGCCGGAGACATGTTTACCACTGGGTTCCATCACCTTCACTTTTAATAACACTTTAATCTGATTGGAACTGAGGAGAGTCATTGCTGTAATTTTCAACTGGAAATCTTGTCCATTCTTACTTGATACAGTGGCTTCACGCCCTTTGCATGTTTCCTATTTTTTGTGTTACAACCTGTAATTTAAATGAATATTTTTACAATTTTTTTTTACACAAAACAGTCAAAATTGGTAAAGTGAAAATTTTTTTTAAATCTAAACATGTGTATACCTCCCCAAGTATCTTGTGTAGGTGTCATCACCTCTTGCAGTGATTACAGCTGCAGGTCGGCACATCTGGCCACTGGGAATTTGTCCATTCTTCAAAGCTAAATTGCTCCAGCTCCTTTAGTTTGGATGTGTTCTGCTGGTGTACAGCAATCTTTAAGTCATGCCACAGATTCTCAGTTGGACTGAGGTCTGGGCTTTGACTGGGCCATTCCAACCCATTAAGACATGTTCATCTGATCTTTGCATTGTTTGCAACTATTGCACCACATTGCACATGTTGCACTTTATTTATTTATTTATTCTAAACTGTTTTCAGTATGTGTCTTATTATTCTCAGTATGTGTCATATGTCTATATGTTTATGTTGCTCCAGGTCCCGGAGAAACGCCATCTCATTCCACTATGTTCTGCGTCAGCTATACGTGGTTGAAATGACAATAAAGATTCTTGAATCTTGAATCTTGAATCATGAATCTTGAATCAGTAAGCTGCTGATACCATTCAGGGTGCATGAAGTCATCAGAAAAAGAGGCTCCTTATGGTGTCCCATTCAAACTGGGGGCAACAGTGGCTCAGAGCGATGGTGAATGGCTGGGAACCAGAGGGCTGCTGATGTGGTGCTGGTTCGAGCCTTGCCTGTGGCAATTGGTGGCCCGTGGAGGCTGGAGCCACCCAAGCATCTTCGAGGCACCCCCAAGCAAGGCACCGAACCCACACTGTACCCCCTGGCGCCCAGAATGGGCTGCTCTGTTCTCCCTCACACCTGTGTGTGTGTATATATAACTATAAAATAGAGTAGGTTGAGATCTGGTAACTTCCCCTTTGGAGATCAATAAAGTCTTCTTCTTAAAGTTCAAGAACTTCTCTATTATCTCTGGGGGTTTTTTGTTTGGTTTTTTTTGGTTACTGTGAAGCACTTGTTTATCCTGACACGTGTGTGCATTCATTTATTTAAGTTTTTCTTACTTATAAATGTAGTTCTACTATTGCAGTGACATAACAATTTATTAAGATAAGAAAAAACTACTTATGTATTAACTGTGCTTTTCTTTCTTTTGTTAACATCTGTAATTTTTCTTTGGTCCAGTTCAAACCAGCTTCAATATATTCGACTTGGTTGATTGGCCTTATAGTTCAAATTTGACCTGCTATGTATCTTCACAGCTTTTGACAGGTTTTGTGCACTGCTTAGATCTGCTTTATTTGTTGTACATTTAAAAATAAATGCTGTAGTTTTTTTTAATCCTTTAATAACTTTTGAGCATTTCCATTATTTCTGCATGTATTTTGAATCATAGCTTTAACAGAGCTCTTGTAAAAATAATAGTGCAAAATAAGATGAATGAGACAGAAAATGTCAAGACTTAAGTTTGACAAGTGGAGCTACAGTTAACTGACAAAATATAATTTTGAGTTCCCTGGAAGTGAAGTCTGCTCTGCTCTGTCACCAAGGGTTGCATAATTAAAGTATAATCATGGGTTGCTTACTGGATCATGAACCTGTTTCATGAGTAGGAATATATATCATCACATATGTTATCATTATCACTAAACTTTGTCCATTAGACAAAAACATCTCTTTCATCAGACTTATCATGTTTTTTTCTTCTAGGGTTATTGAATCAATTCCATCAACTCAAGAGGAGTATTTTACGCAAGTTTTTCACTTGTGTTCACACAAGTTAAGCTTTCTGGGAAACGTTAATACTACTTCAAGTTAGCACATTTGCCATCATCAGTGTTTAACAGTATTACCTGTTTACAACTAAAGTAAAACGTGATGTAATCAGTTGTGCATGAAAGATCCAGAGGAGAGGTTTTTCAAGGGTTTTATACAAAGGAGTGCCCAATCGTTAGAGTGGACGTGATAAGCAGAAGGACCACACAAAAAACAGACTACTTTTGTTATTTCGGTATCTGGCATAGAAACCAGAATCACTTTTTTAAACAGAAATACAAACAGCTGACATGAGAAACTAACTTTTTGGTGCATCTGAGTAACATTGGAATCATTTTTTATCAGTGAACAAGTTTATTATGAATATGAAAAAGTCTCTGAATTTTTTGGCAAGGTGGGAAATACAATGACCTTTGTTACTGCTGTAACTACTTTGCAGATCTAGTGGTGAGGCTAAGAAAAGGTACACACTGATGAGACCAATTTTCCATTCTGCTTTTTCACATACAAGATAAAATCCTGAGATAATTAAAATCACTTTACTAATAAGATTGAATTTCGCCCAAATCATATTAAGTGACTATGCAAATGAATGGAGCGGTATAGTGCCTGTTTTTGGTCATGAAATTTGTATGAAGCTTGTGTGTTTTTGCACCATCGATCTAAACTATCAATGCTGTTTGGTAAGATTAAGCTTAGAAACAGATTTTTAAAAAATATTCCCTTTTACAGCTTCTAACACTGCATTTTCACCATGACTTGACTTACATTTGGTCAATTAGTAAAACCAGGGTTACTCCTGACTCCTTGTACTTACTTGAGTAGCTTATGTTTTTCTTCCTGTTGGTCACATTTTACAAGCAAAATTCCTCCCTCCTCAACAATTGTACTGCATCAGTTCCTGCTATCTCCATGTTAGAAGAAGGTGGCGACTGAGCTGAGAAGGGGCCAGCCTGTGCAGGGGCATTTGGATGGGGGAAGGGCATGTCTGCTGGCAACAAGGGTGAGTAGATCAGTGCGGCTCAGTGTCTGTGAGGCGGTGATAAGATTCCAGGATTTTCCCAGTGTGACAGGCCAGCACACCAGCCGTACACCCCTCTGCATGGAGAAGACTGCAACCACCACCACATGACCCTCCCACCTCAGCCCTTGGGCTGCTACAACTCAGCAGGCAGGAACCACTGTTACCTGCAACCACACCCAGAACCTCTACACTCAGTGAATAGATGTTAATCTGAAATCTTTTTTAATGTAAAATATGATTTTTACATTACACTTTTATGTTTGTAACCTATACACAAGTCGTGCTGTCTCGTTCTTTCTCTCTGGCTCACTTCTCTTTCTTTATCTCTGCCTTCTCAGTCCCCCCTCCCCACTCCCTCTCCCTTGGATGGCAGGTCAGGCAGTGAGCTGTGCGGGCTCAGAGGAGGTAAGGACGCCGCGGTGCACATTAATAATGAAAGGCCTCAGCCACCACCCCCAGACACACACTCTCACACACACACACACACTCCCCCCATCGCCATGGCGATGGCACTAGCCCAGCACTGTCACCGGGGGGGAAGCTGGGAATATAGCTATGCTCTCCAACTCTCTGCTCACCAAGCTGATCACAAGCTCATACACAAGCCCACCATACTGGGCCTTCCACCGTAGATATTTGCTAATTAAAAACACTCCGCACTGTCTGCTTCTACCTCCCCACCTGGGTAAGAAATAGTGAAGATGAAGTCGTACAGCCAAAATAATCAGAGAACCATCAAACAAAAGGAAATAGAAATCAACTCAGTAATTGCACTAAGACCAGTGTGAGCAGCAATACTTCCTCTTATCCCTAGCTGTTTCTCAAATCATGTACTTTCAAAGTTATTCTGTTTTGAATGTCTTCTCACCAAAGGGCAGCCTCAGGGGCTCAAACATGAAGCCAGTGTGGAAACCTAAAAAGCCCTGAAGTTCTTGGAATGGTCACTTGAGCCTTGATCCAAAAGTGAGTCAGTCCCCCATAGATTCTCATGTTCACCGTCTTTACAGCCTAGTATAAAAACTGTTTAGTTCTCTACAACAGTAACCTAAGGGTTAGGGGTGTGGCCCCTTTGACTGACAGATGAGTGCTGACATAGGCAGCTGTTGTCAACAGGTTTCTGTTGAGCTTTAGTGCCGCTGACTCGAGTCAGAGAACTGGACCTCTCAATCGGTGGTGTTGGTGACTTTCAGACTTTTAAAGGAATTATCTGTCAAATATTCTGGCTTGCTGAGAGGGTCAAACCATCCAAGAAATCTGTGCTCCAGTTTTGGTGAGTGTTCTAGGATCTGACTGGAATGTTATGTAACATTAATTAGCAGATATAGAGGTTTAGACATTTGCCTTACAATCGAAAGGGCCCTGGTTTGAGTCCAGGTGGGTCACACCAATCACAGGTCGCTAAGGGAAAATGTGTCTGTGTCACTAAATGAAATTGGTTGCAAAGGGGTATATGGTGTTGCCCCAAAAAAACTCCTTGTGACTGCTTTGGTCATGAGCAGATTGCCCATAATTTGCATTGAAGATGCCTACTTGTCTGCCAACACTCACCAACTACTGGCTGAGTGTCACAGACAAACTTGGAGCTGGACACCTCCACCAGCCTACCCAGATGCACTGGCTACAAATTTATATCTGTGGAGCCAGAGACAGAAAAGCTGCTGGTTTTGCAGTGGTCCAGGGCTAATGGGAGACAGGTCAAGCCAGAGGCAATTCTCTTCCCTGAACAGGAAGACCTCCTCATACAGTGGTTCACCACTTACCCACCCTTCGACGACAACACAGTGCACAACTTCAGAGACAAGTGCAGTCAGGAGCAGCTGCTAAGTCCAAGAAACTGGGAGTTACTGGTGAGTGATCAGAAATGATGTTTTTACAATTTCTATTAATGTTCAGTACCTTTAAACATTACAAACGGCATGTAACGTTTTAAAATAATAATTACACTGCAGCCTGTTCAAGTTGTCTATATAAGTGCATACTGCATGTAAAAGTTATTACATTGACTTTTTCAATGCAAAATATATAGCTTGTAAAAATTTTTATTTTTGTGTTTTTCCTGCTGCGCTTGGGGAACTTTCTCTGGGAACAAACAGCAGGCAAGTGGTCCGTGAGCCACAGCTAGCAATCAGTAACTGATCTGGGATCATTTGGTAAATGGTTGGACAACTAGTCCATTTGGTGAATGAAAATTTGAATTTCAGTTGTGCAGCAACTGCTGGAGGTTGCAAGCATTTTGAGTTGCCAGAGGGGTCACCAACCAGTCTCTAGGCCTGTGTGACTAGGCCTTATGTCTATAAATGTCAAAGAGCAGCGTGAGTATTACAAAGACCTTGCTGAAAAGAAAATCACTGTAGTTAGAAATAAAGACATTTAGGTGAATTTTCTGGAGGTTTCATGCAATTTGAAGAAAAACTGCAATCAAATCTGTTCTTATTCAAACATTATTTAAATCATTTTGGTTACATTTTAGCATAACAAGGGTCCATCATTCCATTATAGGAAGCTTTTACATAGGCAGTAAGAGAGAGATCTCAGTCAAGCCAAGGACATCATAGTGATTCATACCACCACCTGATTTTCTTTTAATGAGTTTTGGTTGAGTCAAAGTTTTGCCATAACATCCAATTATAAAAGAAAAGGAAGCATTTTTCCTTCTAATTTGTGGAAAATGTATGCTTAATATTTATTTTTGTCAGTCCAGCCATTTTTAATTAGCTGTTTAAAAAACATGCAAAGACAAGTAGACAAACATCAGATTTGTAAATTTTGACACGAATACATGCATTCCTTTTTATTCACAAAACCAGTCCAATTTTCTAAACAAATACAAAGATTGGTTATTTTTAAAAGCTGTAGCTACCCAGCAATATAACTAAATCATGAAAATATGACAAATAAACAAATACATTAAAAAAAATGCATTCTTGTCCCAGTGCTTTCAGTAGGGTAGACTCAGAGCAAGTGCTGTCTCTTAGTGCTATTGCCCTGAGCAGTATTGGCACATGCTCAGTAGGGCCACAGTAACAAGGCTGCCAGCATCACTAAAGGAAAAGTTTGGAAATGCAGTGAAGGGCTGATTGAGGAGATTACAGTAGTAACGGCTCTGGCGAACATCTTCAAGCCGGTGAAGAATCTCAGGTGATCTGCCCATTAATACTTTTTTCAGTTTCATTACAATCCAAAACTGACAGCATCACAATTTGAAACATTTTTGACCGTCAAAGGACAACCACTGATCTGTCTGGAAACTAAAATGAAATAATTAAGGAGACAAGGGTTTAAGTAACATAATGGTGAGGAATTACAATAATGTTTGCCATTAGCCACTAGTTTTAAAATATAGCTGTAAATTTACATTCTCTACACAAGTACTTTATCTTTCCACACATGAACAACATTAACACCAAATACAGAAATTAGTTGATTGTCCACAGTCAGTCCGTCATTTCTGTTTCTGGCAATGAACAGTTCCATGTTTAAGCGACAGAAAAAACCTGCTGGGATAAGGACAAAAGGTACCAAAATGGAAACATAGAAAAGGGAATGAAAGTTGCCATAGATGCTTTTCTTTACGTTTCATTTTTGGTTCAAGGAATAAGTAGGTGCATCCATTATCCGATTTTTTTTTCTGCTTTTTTGTTGTTGTTTTGTCTTGTTGTTTTTTTTTCTATATTTTATTTGTTGCTAGTTTGTTTATTAGCCAGTGTCTGTTCCGGAGACAATCCAGGAGTTGGCATTGCACTTGATGGCAGAGCTTTGGGTAGGGAGTGGAGGAGGAGGAGTCCTACTGGAACCACCGGAACGCCGTTCCCGTAGGAAGCATCACCTTCTTGGAGAAACAGAAGACAAAGAGGGAGAAAGGGGGAAGGGACAGGGAAAGGATCCGAGAGGGAATAGCAGAGAGAAGATGTGGTTGTAGTTGTTAATAGAAAACAACACGTTTTTATGGGTTTGCAAAGATAATTTCAAACCTACAACTGAGTAAGAAGCTAAAATTCATTCACAACTTATGTGTCCCCAGTTTCTAAGGAGTTCCTCCAGTTAATTTTTGGGCAACAACCAATGATTAGTTAATGAAACTTTGATTGTTTAATGCATGAAATGTGCTAAATGTGCTCCCAGAGTCCATAGTGTCTACAGTGTGGCAACTTGTTGATATTCAGTTTGTAATCTCAGAACAACCATAAAGCAGGCAAAGAGAAAATCTTAAGAAAGTGTTAAAGGTGAAGTATATTAAGCTGGCAAATGACTTCAAGGAATATGATAAATTAAGCAATTAATTTAACAGACAATTGGTTCAGCAATACCTCTCGTTCCCTCTTTTTCCAAGGTGAGTATGTTTGAAATCTCTACATCTTTATCCTCAGCAGCACCACAGGAACAGGCTTCAGTCCTGGCTTCACATAAAACCCAATATGCCACATTTATTATTTAGCCACCACACACGTTGCTCTCCCGCTTCATCAATGATGATGCCATTTTCCGTCCCCCACCCCTCTCTCACTGTAGTTATCTGTGTGTCTGATTGAACTGAACAGCACTGGCACACATGCATGCAGCTGCAGGGCTCAGCAGCAGCCTGTCAGTCAGGAGATAGAGAGCAGCTCAGGTCCCTGGAGCCGCAGCACGGCTGGCGTCCTGCAAAGTGCAACTCGATTCTGCAGCACGGATTCTTCCTTTAGCCAGCTCTGCCTGGAGCGAGGCAGGAGGAGCTCGGCAAACATTTATGCACCCACACACACTCTCACACTGAACCAATATGTATTCAAGTTCAGTCACACACCTCCACACACAGTGGCACGTTAACTGACACTTACAATACACCCCCGAAATCACACCAAACAGCAAGACTGTTGAACTAAAATTCTCATAAATGCTGGATTCATTTCTACTTTTCCATCAGTACTCAACAGCAGAAGGTTTAATAAGGAATCATACATACTGTGAATGCAAACACAAATACACACGTCCTCATAATCAGAACAAAAAGGAAACAAGATACACTGAATGTGTCTTACAACATTCATATTTGTATTTCCCTCTAAAAACTTTTTTCTATTCTAATGAAATTCAAACGAAAAAATCATTTGTAACCTGAACATAATCAGACTTGAATTTTTTTGTGTATTGTTGGGCAGCCTTCTTGCACAGCTGCAGTGAAATTATAAGTTTTTCAACAAAGGCAGCTCAGCAGCAAATGGCCCATTAGTTCAAGAAGCTTGTTTGAAACCAGAAACAATGCCAACTCTAATTACTTTTCAGGCCCACTTAAACCATTCCTCTCCCCTTGTATCAGCAGTACAGTGTTCTTTTGACTGCTATTGTTCATACGTGGACATGAAACTGAATGACAGCAGGGTTTGTGCTCCACAGGTTTCATGTACTTTCATTTTTGAAGTTAACTCCCGCTGACAAAAATACAACACTTTTGCTTGGGTAAAAAGAATTCAAACAAGGTAATTATTCTGGTGGTCTCAGCCAAATATAACCCACACTGTGCTTTATTTGTGATGTTGACTCAATCAGGAATAATCTGACAGCAGAGATACTAACTACCACAGTGCTGTTCATAGCCCATATGTGTCAGCTCATGTCAACCTCTCAACTTCATACCAATTTCTGATGTTTATGGATCCACATTTGAACTGAATATAACCTAATCTTCACCTAAATTTTCAGTAAAGCTTTCAGATTATCATGCATATTTAGGAAATCATTTTTGGCTCAAATGATTGTTAATACAGTATATAAATGCCCATGATAAGTATGGTATCCTCTCATCCTTCTCTGCAATGACCTTTCTGTGGTGGTACTCAGCTGTTAAGAAGACAGACAGAGGACAGCAACATCTGGCACTGCCACAGATGTCAAAAATCTGGTAAGGCCTGGGCTGACCATGACGTAATATGTGGGAAGAAAAACAACACATCTCTCAATTGAACTGTAAATGCTGTTTTTCCTCATTATTAAACATGTGCAATCAATGGAAAAATGGCAGCATTTTAGGAATAGAAAACTCCTTCCTTCACCAACACTGATTGCAAGGGTTCAAACAGATGGGATCTGTGGGTGTGAAGTGG
Organism: Etroplus canarensis; assembly: GCA_015106775.1. Lineage (NCBI taxonomy): Eukaryota > Metazoa > Chordata > Actinopteri > Cichliformes > Cichlidae > Etroplus > Etroplus canarensis. Next base: position 11,293 of record VUQH01073795.1, read on the forward strand.
CCAATCACTGAAATCGATGGAAGCACGTTTTTCTTTGCATTGCACAACATTTTGTGTTGAATAAACCACAAAAGTCAAACGAAACAGATGTATTTCAAGGCTACCCACTTCTTAAGTGAGCTTAATCCACCACAATTTATAATGACTTCTCAGATTACGGTGTATATTGTTAGATGTTACCAATTCCTTTAAGCCAGTTTAAGCTATCTTGAATTCATTTCTTGCCGCAGGGCCACTGAACATTGTGGTTATCCTTTTCATTGCTTTATCATCAACGATTGTCAAGACTCTCTTATAGACACCCACAAAAAGAAAGAAAAAAAAAGCACAAACTGACACAATGAACGCAAAGCACCTCCACACACAGCTGCATATGTGGGATGTAACGCTGTCTGCTGTTCACAACCAGAAAAGAAAAACCTGTAAAACTACTGAATCAAAACATGAATGACCTCCAGCTGGCATGAAGACTGACTGTTTGTCTGAATGAGGGGATGATGCATTTTCCTAAGCTAAGTCTTCCTTCCAAGAGTCAGTTGATGTGATATGATTCCTTTTACTTGACCAGAAAGCACGTCTCATAGTCAGGAGTAATAAAACACAATCTGATCCCTTAACCCCTGAATTTATTTAACTATACACAGAAAGCCATCTAGTATAAACTTAATTGTGACCAACAATTTTCTACAACAATTATCTCCTGATTATTTTCTCAGTTGCTAATTTAATCTGTGAGATGTTAAAAAAGGGTGTTTCTTATTTCACTTTTCTTCATTTCATCAAACAATTTGTTCAAAATTTTAATTAACTGTAATATTTGGCAAAAACCCTTTTCAGACTGCTTCATCAAACTTAAAAATGGTATTATGTCATTTTGGTTGTTGTTACAGGAATACATCCAATACACACTTTACTAGATTTTAGTGAACAGATCAGACTTTTATTAACAGAAAAATAAAAGCTAAGGAGCTGAGGCTGGCCACTTGGTAACAAATAATTGAACTAGTCTATAGCTGTGCTGTGTGACAACACAATACCATTTCCTTTGAGATTCCAATCAATCCTGCCTTCATGTCATGGAAAAACAACATTATAACAATTTTCAACAGGTTGGTGCCACTTATATATGTGCATAACTCTCTCACTTTGGAAATACTCATGGACAGATCCTGCTGTTGTATGATGCTGTAATAAACTCAGAAGAAGAACTACAAATTTACTGGTAGCATCAGTAACTTTAGTTCCTATCTCCTGCCTTGTCTTCATTTCAGTACAGATGTTACCAAAAGTTGTGTTTTACAGATATGGCAACCTGCATACAGTTTACACCTATGGTGTGTTGAAAGTGATTTGTAAATGTCAATAGGTCCAAAGTAGTTAGATTGCCTTTGTGACCAGGGTGCTAAATCAAATGAATCAGGACGTTAATGATGCAGTAACTCATCTGGCTCAAGATCACAATTCACAGTTTATTGTAATATGTGAAATACAGAAAGAAAGTGATACATTTTATTGTCACTGGTTAGTTTTATTGCACAAAAGAATGAGAATTAAAATCCACTGAGAAGCCAAGGAGACTCACAGACCAGTGTGCTGCCAATGCTGGTCCCAAGCATGGGGTTCTGTCATTAAGGGCATCCAGCATAAAATCTTTGCAAAGTCAAATATGTGGATTCATAATACAGCGTCCATACCAGATCGGTCAGATTGGTCGCAGTCCAGTTCAAAGACTGCCACTTCTGGTGCCATTTGCCAACAGGGTGCCAGCGGAGACTATGTTACTGTTACCTGAAGACAAAGGCGGAGGAGAGGGGGAAGGCATGTTAGGAGGCAGAGAGAGAGAAGGAAAGGTAGGAGGGTGGAGGTGAGAGTAGGGACCATGACTGGTAAAGAGAGAGAACTGGCTGATATGATGAAGAGAATGAAGTGAGATACACTGTGTGTGCAAGAAACCAGGTGGAAGGGAAGCAAGACCAGGAAAACCAGAGGTAGAATCAAACTGCTCTATTATGGTGTAAAAGAGAAATCAACTACCTTGAAAGAAAGGTATGTGAAGAGAGTGTCGGACAGAATCATGACTTTGAAGCTGTTAATGCGTATGCACCACAAGTTGGATGTCAGAAAAGATAGAGGAATTCTGGAGTAAGTCGGATGAAGTGGTAGGAAGTATTCCCAGGGAAGAGAGAGTGGTGATTGGAGCAGACTGCAATGGGCATGTAGGTGAAGGGAACAGAGGGGATGAGGTGTTGGGTAGGTATAGTGTTAAGAAGAGGAACTGGAGGGACAGATGATAGTGGATTTCAGAAAAAGGATGGAAATGGCTGTGGTAAACACATATTTCAAAAAGAGCTAGGGATATAGTCCACCTGTGGGCACCTTCCTCGGAAGGTGCCCACAGGTGGACTATATCTTATACAAGATGTGCAACCTGAAAGAGGTAGAAGACTGTAAGGTGGTGTCAGGTGAGACTATAGCTAGGCTGAACTGAATGGTGGCCTGTAGGATGACTATGGAAAGCAAGAAGAAGTGAATGAAAGCAGAGCTGGTGAGGGAAACAGCCAACAAGGTATTTGGTATGTCCTCTGGACAGAGGAAAGAAAACAAGGAGACTAGGCGACGGAATGAGGAAGTACAGGAAAGTATTCAAAGGAAGAGGCTGGCAAAGTAAAAATGAGATAGAGAGATGAAGATAGTAAACAGGAGGAGGAGGAAGTGAAGGCAGCTATGAAGAGGATAAAGAGTCGAAAGGTAGTTGGTCCAGATGACATACCTTTTACTCTTTAACCAGATTGTTTAACGTGATCTTGGATGCCTGAGGAATGGAGAATATATGCATTTGTACCTGTCATCAAAAGTAAGGGTGATGTGCAGAGCTGTAGCAGCTACAGAGAGATCAAGTTGATGAACCATACTATGAAGATATGGGAAAGAGTTAATGAAGCTAGGTTAAGAAGAGAGGTGACCATCAGCGAGCAGCAGTATGGCTCATGCCAAGAAAAAGTACAACAGACGCAATGTTTGCTTTGAGAGAGCTGATGGAGAAGTATAGAGAAGGTCAGAAGGAGTTGCACTGTGTCTTTGTGTAGCTAGAGAAAGCATATGATAGGGTGCCAAGAGAGGAACTGTGGTACTGCATGAGGAAGTCGGGAAAAACAGACAAGTATCTGAGGGTGGTGCAGGACATGTATGAGGACAGTGGACAGTGGTGAGGTGTGCTGTGCACGGTAGGAATGAGAAGTGGGTTCAAGGTGGAGGTGGGATTACAGGGATTGGCTCCAAACCCCTTCTTGGTTGCAATGGTGATGGACAGGTTGACAGAGGAGGTCAGGCAGGAGTCTCCGTGGACTATGATGTTCACAGATGACACTGATCTGTGGTGAGAGTAGGGAGCAGGTAGAAGAGAGCCTGGAGAGGTGGAGGTACGCACTGGAGAGAAGAGGAATGAAAGTCAGTAGAAACAAGACAGAATACATGCGTGTGAATGAGAGGCAGGTGGAATGGCAAAGCTGCAAGGTGTAAAAGTAGTGAAGGTGGATGAGTTTAAACATCCAGAGGTCAACCACCACGCAATGGACAGTGCAGAAGAGAGGTGAAGGAGAGAGTGCAGGCAGGGTGGAGTGGGTGGAGA
>VUQH01073796.1:0-31015 GCA_015106775.1 Etroplus canarensis
TTAAATTTATTTGCCTGGGACTACTTTTATTTATGGTAAAAGAGCTAGCTATGCACTCTGTTAAACTTTTCCTGCATTTAAAATTGACAATAACATTGTTTAAACCATATGAAAATGTGGACATAGGGGAAGGCTATAAGACACAAGCTGGACCTCGGTTCGGACCTTTTACTTGGAGGAAATTTTAATAACTGGACCTCGGTGACTTTTAATTGAATACCCCTGCACTAGAGAGAAGAGGAACGAAAGTCAGTAGAAGAAAAATTACATGTGCGTAAATGAGAGGAAGGCAGGTGGAATGGTGAAGATTCAAGGAGTGGAGGTGGTGAAGGTGGATGAGTTTAAATACTTGGGATCAACCATCCAAAGTAATGGACAGAGCACAAGAGAGGTGTAGAAGAGCGTGCATGCAGGGTGGAGTGGGTGGGGACAAGTGTCAGGGGTACTTTGTGACAGAAGGATGGTAGCAAGAATGAAAGGGAAGGTTTACAAGACGGGAGTGAGACCTGCTCTGATGTATGGTCTGGAGACGGTGGCACTGACAAAAAGACGGGAGGCAGAGCCGGAGGTGGCAGGATTGAAGATGTTGAAACTTTCGCTGGGAGTGACCAGGATGGACAGGATTAGAAATAAGTACATCAGAGGGACAGCTCAGGTTGAGAAGTTTGGAGATGAAGTCAGGTACAAGGATAGGGTGAGATGGAGGCTGATGAGCCGCCCCTAACCGGAGCAGCTGAAAGAAGAAGAAGAAGAATAGAAGGTGGAGACACTGCATAGCTGCCATGATGTATAGAAGGCCTTTAAAGAGTTATTAAGGCTGTTTAGCAAGAGTGTTATTTTAACCACCAGCCCTGTTGTTTGACTGCTTCTAATGTAAGTGGTCTTGCCGAGAAAAATAAACAGATCTTATTGAGATACACTTTAATTTGCTACCAATGGGGAAGGAAACTCTTACATATGAAATTATAGTTTTGATATAGAGCTCTTCTAATAATCTAATAATCACAGGTTTCTACTTTTTAAGTATTTTGCCAGCAGTGAATGTGTCCATAAAAGGGCAAAGGGAAGTGATGTCGTCAGAATGTAACGATGGCAGCTGGTCTCCTGTGAAATCCTGGGTGATATTAGGGATGACAGAAAGCAGCTGCTGACTCAGTGACTCATTTTTACCTCAGCAGCGAGAGGGAGAGGGAGAGAAGGAAATAGGAGAGCAACAGCTCCCGCCCAGACAAAGAACAGACAAAGCCAGCTTCAGTAGGGAGACAGGCCAAAACAACACTTCACTAAACAATTTAAAGTCTGCTGTATCGGTTTGTACCATTCAAGGTTCCTTTAGCACAGCTTTTGAATCACGTTGGAATGTAATCATTTGGTTTATAAACAAGCTATGCTGAAAAAAATCATAAAAGTAATCATCTCTTTGTTATTTCAGCAATTAGTATGAGACAACTGACAGCACAAACTAGAGAGAAAGGGTTTTGTGTGTATATGTGTTTATCTTTGTGGCTAAATGACAGCGAGCCAAATGCCTGTTTCTTTTCCCTCTCTCATTCTGTCCTCATTTCGCTCTACAAATTATGAGTGCTTGTGTTGTGTCTGGCTTTTGGCATTAGCAATAATTTTGTGCTGTGACCGATAAAAATGGATCACTGTTTCACAGCCTTGGTCAGTCAAGGGAAGGTTCAGAATACTCAAAAAGAGGCGCAGTGTATGTATTTAATTGCATTTATTAAAGTAAAGCTCAAACAAAAGTGTTTAGAAGCTATTTTCAGTATTGCTATTATTACTATTAGCCAAGTGAGAAACTTATATTAACCCTGGGGTATTATGACAGTCTTCCTTTTTCAGTACAAGATTGTGAGCTTAGCATTAGTTAATCCAGTTAAGGCAGACCACAAAGCCAAGCTCTGCCACAGTCCTGGCAAATCATAAATATCAAAGCTAACCCACATCATCTGATTGCTCAGTGAATACCCTTCTAACTAGCCAATTGGTAAATTTTTATATATAACTAAGATATCTGAAAGAGGCTGCCTGTTTCTAGTGGTGTGCAATGCTGCAAAATTTAGTATCAATCTGATACCAAATAAATACAGGACCGATACTTTTAACTTATAGTTACAGTGATTATGCCAAGCTCTTGGTGAATCATCTTGGGGAAATAACAAATTCATTAACTCATTAGCCTATCTAGATGTACCCCAAATACAGGAATTCCATAGTGTCTTCTTCACAGTTACAGTAACACAAATGGTTATTACATTCAGTCGTTTTCATATTTCAGGTTTGAGGATTTTTTTCAGTTCCAATATAATACTTAATTTAACACACTTTAAAGGACTGAATATATTACACAAATGTCTAAATGTAGTCTATGGGTAATGGGTCTTCAGTGATCAATAACATGACAGAAAATAACTAATGATGGATATCAAATATGAGTCATGAATTTTCATGAACTTTCCCACTGTATAAACTCCCTGGATATTCTTTGCCTCTCTGAAATGACTCAGTCAGTGGGCTTTGTCTCTGTGCCAAGGGTCTCTGAGGGATTTCCCACCACTTTTGTGCCTTTAGTTTGGAGGTCGCTGTAATCCTTTTCCTGTTTCTTCAAGTGCTTAAATAAATTTGTAGTGTTTCCATAGTACTGTAAACTTTTAAAACACACGTACTTTGCAACATTTTTAATGTCTGTGACATTACAGCAGCCTCTGATTCTGATTCTGATTCAGGTGTCTCTGTTGTTCTATCATTCAGTGTCACTAAGTCACCTTACCACACACACACACACACACACACACACACACACACAGCAAGCAGAGTGGGCGGGAGCGCAAAGTGTGTGTGACGGAACGAGAGCAAGTAGTGGAGAAAATCAAATTAAAATATTGATACCATCAGGCCAGTATCAATCCAATACGCTGCGGTATCAATATTATCGATGCCTGTATCTATCCTCCCACCACTACCCAGTTCTGGAAAAAGAATTCCTTAGCCAGTTAAATCAAAGATGAACTTGTACCAGAATGATGTAAGCGAAAAGCAGGGAGAAGGAAAGGAACAGCTCATGATCTGAAACATACCACATCAACTGTCAAGCGTGGTGGAGGCAATGTTAAGGCATGGGCCTGTATGGCTACCAATAGAACCAAGTACTTTTTATTTATAATGTGACTGCTGATAGCAGTAGCAGGATGAATTCTTAAGTGTACAGGGCTATACTCCACTCAGATTCAGCCAAATGCTGCAAAAAACTCAAACTCTTTAATTCCTCCCCGTCACTCCTTGACAGTTTCATATTATATATATTCATATTGTACTGTACATATTACATATTGTTTATAATGTTTAACTCAATACTTATTTATGTTACATCTAGCAAGTCATACAAACAGGTTTATTTCTTTATTTATTTTTTATCATGTTTTTTATCAGGCAATTTTATATCTACTGCCTTTCAAATTAATATTTACTGTTCTATAACTGTGCGTCTGTAACAAAATACAATTTTTCCCCTAAGATTAATGGAGCATTCTGAGTCGGATACTGATTCAAAATTAACTGGATAGCACTTCAAAATGCAAAAGGGTAATGTCCCAAAGCATACTGCAGAAGCAACAAAAGAGTTTCTTATTGCAAAGAAATGGGATATTCATCAGTTCTTCAATTCTTCAAGTCAGTCTGCAGATTTTAACCCCAAAGAGCAGCTCTTCATTTACCGAAGACAAACCTGAAGGCAGAGAGGCCCACAAACAAGCAGCAATTGCAAGTAAAGGCCTAAAAGAACCCTTTAAAAGTGAGAAAACAGCATTTGGTAATGTCCAAGGGTTATAGACAGACAGTCATTAATTGCAAAGGATTTTCATCCAAGCATTAAAAACATTCCTTTTATTTGAAATTATGTTGGTTTGTCCAATTACTTTTGAGCAGCTGAAACTGTGGGGCTATGTGTAAAAATGGTTGTACTTTCTAAATAGTTAATGCAATACTTTTGTCAAACACTTTGAATTAAAGCACTTAAATCCCATGTAGAATGTTTGATTTAAAATCTTCTGTGGTGACGCATAGAGACAAAACTGAAAAAAAACATGTAGCCAATGTCCAAATACTTATAGATCTAACTGTAATAATCAATATTTGACTATAGTAAGAAACAAACAAACAGAAAAATACACACAAATATAGCAGCAAGTATATTTCAAATTAGCACTATAATTAGCACAAATTAGTACTATAGCTGATTGGTTAGGACGAATATTAAACGGGCACATTTACCCTGAGAACTGACTTCCCTGGTTTGATTCCTGGCTGGCCCGACCAGTTGCTGTATGTCATTCCTCTAGTGCCCCCCGCCCCCCCAATTTCCTGTCGCTTTGAATAAAGACTTAGAATGCCAAAAATATAATGATTTTAAAAATGTTGGTAATCTTCCACCTGGCTTTTCACATGTAACTCAGTCTCTATGTGGAAAGTTTGAATCAAATCCACTGGTGGGTGAGCACTGCTGACAGCAGCTGAACCCAATCAAAAGCATGAACTCTGGCACACCACAAATTTGATACAGAGCTTTCTGCCTTTTAAATCCGGGAAAACAGCATCTTCTCCTGTAAGCGCTGATATTCTTAACATATCAAACAGATTTAAGATCTGACTGTGTGCTATATTTTGATAGTGTTTGTCCCAGATGTTTTATTTCCCAGATCTAAAGTGGCAAATTTTCACCGCAGAGCCCAGGATGTGTGTGTGAGTGTGCCTTTGAAGATGAACCCAAAAGATAAGAGTCTTCACTCCAAGGGATCACCACAGCATTTGCCCACCATAAATAAAGTGAGTCTGTGATGACAGACACATCGTTTTTCATAAGCCTCTTTCCACTACAAGGGGGGAGATCATTCTGAGACGCTGTCTTCATCATCACTGGACAATACAATGAAATGTCTCTGCAGTTCAGTAACACATCTCCAGCAACTACAGTGAATATGACTATAACAAGCAGTTATTCAGTAAGCAAAAAAACAAAAAAAAAATCTCATGACATCACCTATGACTACAATGGAAAGACGTTTTTTAGATAAACAAATTTCAGGCTCACAGATCTCGGTCTCACGGAGCAAAACTACTAAATACCCACACACAAGAGCAGAAAATAGGTGCAAAGGAAACAAAATAGCACCTTGACACATGACAGCACAGCTGAAAAATGGTTGAAAAGTGGGAGTCATTATCTTTTCAAAGTACATACCACTTTTGTCTGGGAGACTATGGGAAGTTTTGCAATGCCACAGTAGCCTTGCCCTTATATGGTCACCGCTGTCCTGGTAGTGTATCCTGCTGAGAGGGGCAACCACTGTAAAATTCGAAGGGAACAGCAGATCTGAGTTACATAACAGACTTGGCAGTGGCTAAGTGTGTATGCTAAAGGTTTAAACACTGAGCCAGGCAGAATTTGTCAATGGTTGTGCTGGAATGTCTAGCATGGCTGGTGGTACCACCAGCATACAAACAGAACAATCTGCTTATTGCTAATCCAGCAAATAAAATCCAGGCTCTTATTGTTGTCTAGAGTGATTATATAAAGGCTGCGTGACCAAATAAAAAAACAAACAAACAAAAATAAAACACAAAGCAACATGCAGACTACAGCAAAAACCAATAATCATTCTATAAAGATTTTATGTCTGTAGTCGAAAATCATTGGATAGACTTCCTGAAATATGTCAAATCAAGCTTTTCTACTCTGTTTGTAATAACAGAAAAGGGGGTTGTAACTTGATTATCTGATGATGCTTTTTACCGAAATCGATGTGAGTCAGTTTTTCAAAGATTCAAAAAACACTCGCTTTAAATAACTGTGTGAGATTTTTTTGTTCTCAAATGTGCTTTCACCCGATCGATACATACTAGTGGGGAACAATGCGTACACAGTAAAGGGGTGATTTCTCATTTTATGATTAATGATATAATAAAAATAGTGTTGACAGCTGTTCTGAAAAATGAGTCATAAAATCACATTTTTGAGTGTTCATCGCAAGTTTTAATATTTTGTATCAGAGTAAAGAATGTGTGATTGCATTTCTTATCACACATCTGCTACAAATTAGCCACAAATACTTAGAGCCGTAAATGGTAATACAGATCCCTTGTAAATGTGAGGAGTTGTCTTTGGGAGTTTGTGGGGATAGACTGTGTAAACATGGTTGCTAGGCAGTGAAGAAAACAAACAGAAACTCCTCCAAAAATAGCACTTTCTATAGTGTGTCTATGCATACTATCTTTACTAATTTTTTATATAATTAATAAGGATATATTACATTTTATTAGAGTCAATATTGATAGAAAAGAGTTGCTCTGACTATTTGATTTGAGGTATCAAAGGCCAATGCCTGAACCCACAGGAACTCTGAAGTGCACTCAAACTGGACATTATTCGTCTTAAATAACAATCCCATTGCTAGGATCCTTTTTGTGCAGGATTCTGTCCAGCACTGGTCCGCCAATATGATATATATCCTTGGCATGGAAAAAATAAACACTAAGATTAAGTTCCCAGTCAGGATGCACTCTTTCCCCACAATCTCTTTCAGAAACAACATGTTTCAACTTTTTATTGGAAAAGTCACTCTGGTGGAATTTGCCAAAGGAAGTGCAAATGTTTGATGAAAAGGGGAGTGCAGCTGGCCTTTTGTCATTGTTTCATTGATTACTGGAACTGGGTCTCCTCAAGTCCAGTCGCTTACTAAAACCTCCATGTGAGGGATCACCAGAAGTTCAGAATGTTCCACGACATCAATATGTAAAGGATTATTAATCTTGCATGGCTGTTAAGTCTTAAAAGTAAGAAAAAGCTGGTGTAAAGAAAAGTATATTGCAATGAGCTCCCCAAGGAGTTTCATATCTTTGTCTGGACTAGTTTAGTGCAGGGTTCACACACTTTTTAACAAGTAAATTTCCATAAACTTTCATTTTGCAGCACATATTTTGACATCTAAAAATAATAAAAATTGATGTTAAATTATCTAAATTCAGGTTAACTTACATACATGTCAAGCTATACACGAGGAAAGATGGTGCTCGGTGGAGAGTTGATTTGCATCCAGCACCAGCATACTGGTACTAGATCCTTTAACATGAGCAGCTAGACCCATCTCTTCTGTTTGAAATCTCCAGTGTTTTGCTACACAATCCGCATTTGCATGTGTTGAATCTTGGTCTTTCTCAAGCTATAACTTATGCTTGTCCAAATGAACCCAGACATTCATGAAGCCACATTTCCTTACCACTGCACAAGTTAACAGCTTGTCTACATGCAAGCTTCAAGTCATGTTGGAATCTGACTTTACCCCATGTGGAGATGAGCAAAAAGTAAAGTGATAGGAGTGAGTTGCCTAATTTGCCCAAATGACCTAACATTAATTTGAGCTTAGATGGGCTGAACCACATATTATTCAAGTAAACTTTTTGTGAAGCAAATTTCAAATCTTTTTCCAAAGCTTTCTGGCTATTTTTTCCAAAACTTCTTAATGTCTTTCAGAACATTGGCTCATTTTTCTGACAAACCAATGAGGGCTGCACAATTAATCAAATTTTAATTACTAGTTTGGCTTCCACACAATTAAATGAACATGATCAAGCCACACTGAAAATGCCTGGTCCGCCAACAGAATGCAAAGCAAAAGCAAATGAAGTGCCCCTAAATCATTGCCTAACTACTTATCCACATGTGCCAATCACAGCTGTTCCCTGCACTGTAGAAGTTTCCAGGGTTGTATTCTGGACAAGTAATGCTTTGTTTAAACAGATATAACACATAGGGTTGTGTCAATGATTGGGCCCTGGTGATGATCAAAATAAGCTGCGATAGCTCACTAGTCAAGGTGATTTTAGCTAAGTCTGCAACCACAAACCACCCTCTCCCTCCCCCAACCTCCTCTTTATGGTCTCTCTGCCTCCCCCCCATCCCCAGACTCATGGCACTCTTCACACCCTCCATCTCAACTTCTCTACCCCTCCCCCACCCATCACCTTCACTGCCAGTCAAATTCAGAGACTGCTCACGAATATTAACCCTAGGAATTCCACAGGCCTTGATGGTGTGAGCCCCCCTGCTCAGTTTTGTGGGATACTGCACCATATTTTCCAGCTCAGCCTGTGTCAAAGCTAGGGTTCTGCACTGTGGAAGAGGTCATGCTTCATGCCAGTGTCAAAGACATCACTTTCCAATGACCCTAAGGATTACAGACCCATGGCACTAACCTCACACATTATGAAAACAATGGAGAGATTCATCCTTGATCAACTGGATGCCATCATCTACCTGCTCAATCGTGCCTACACTCACCAGGATAAGCCATTGAGCACTGTGGGTGGTCATTTTCTTCAACTTCTACACCATTAGGCCTGCTCTACTGAGTGAGAAGCTAATAATTATGAGGGTGGATGCCTCCCTTGTAGCCTGGATCATCGACTACCTGACTGGCAGACCACAATATGTGCATCTGTATTACTGTATGTCAGAGAGAGTGGTCTATAACACTGGAGCTCCACAGGAGACTGTTCTCTCTCCCTTTCTTTTTACCCTCCACACCACAGACTGTGACTACTGCACAGAGACTTGCCACCTCCAAAGGTTTTCTGATCACTCTGCAGTAGTGGGGTGTATCAATTTGGGTGACGAGGAAGAGTACAGGACTGTAGTGAGCAACTTTGTCACATGGTGAAAACAGAAAGCTGCAGCTTAATGTGATGAAGACCTAGGATCTGATGGTGGACATGAGAAGGACCAAAACACCAGTGACCCCTGTTTCCATCCATGGGGTCTGTGTGGAGATTCTGGAGGACTACAGATATCTAGGTAATCGCACTGACAATAAATTGAACCTCATCAAACACACTAAAGCCATCTACAAAAAGGGCCAGTGTCATCACTATTTTCTGAGATGTCTCAGGTCCTTCAATATCTGCTCAGGATGTTTCATGAGTCTGTGGTAGCCAGTGCCATGCTGTAGTGTGCTGGGATAGCAGACTGAGAGTAACGGACACCAGCAGACTCAACAAACTGATCCGTGAGGCCAGTAATGTCGTGGGTGTGGAGCTTGTCTCTCTCACAGTGGTGTCAGAAAGGAGGATGCTGCCCAAGTTAAGGACAATACTGGACAGTCCTTCACACCCTCTCTAAGACGTGCTGGACAGATACAGGACCACATTCAGCAGCAGACTTATTCAACCACAATGCATCACAGAATGCCACAGGAAATCATTCCTACCTTTGGCCAACAAACTTTATAACTCCTCACTGTGATGCTATCTTTATATGCTATATTGCATACATAACTGATTTTATTTTTTTACTGAAGTAAAATGCTGCATAAATTGTCCATATTGCTGAATGAAAGTTGTTTACTTTTTTTAAGGTGAGACGTGGCATTTGGCACTCATTCTGAATAGGTGCCAAGTTTCAAAATAAATGCACAACAATGTTACACCAAGTCAGCGCTGCACACTTTGTGTTGAAGAAAGAGACTTTATTTTCCTCTCCAGCTGTGGCTGTTCTTGTTGGCAGTGCAGTTCTTCTTGAGAAGGATCCTGGCTGCAATTTAAACAGTCTCTACATCTTAATTTTGAAACCTGGGCTGTGATAAATGAGTAAGAAGTGCTGTAATTCACCTTTATTCTCTGGTGGGTTCTTACTGGTAGTAGCCCACCACTCTACCCAGATAATTTCAGTGGTAGCTGATGTTGTAGCTGTACTAAACGTACAGTTTAGCTAAAGATGATTAAGCCAAAAAGTACTTTGAAAAATTAAAATGCAAAGGAAAACATGTTATATTAGGATTTATGAGGCTGAACCATCTGATATACTACTGTTTATGAATCAGAGCATCTGCTTGTAAACATTGCACAGACAGTTGACTCAGATCCCAGTGAGAAACCTGACATGACATGACATATACAGTTGCTGTAGCTGTCTTGTTTAATTTATATAAAAATGGATTAAACCAAGGCAGCACTGTTTATGTGAAGTTTCTCTCCACTTCATAGTTGTGGTTAGCCACAGCGTTCCTACCACAGATACCATTTTAGTCATACCTGCTTATATGCACAAGCTGCAGGAGCAGACACATACCCAAGTAATTATTCCATTTGTCCAGATGAGTATACCATTCAGCCACCCATGAAGCAGTTAAAAGCAGAAGCCTTGCTTATACTTGAGTAAAGAAAAGTCAGAATGTTTAATCACAATCAGCTACACAAAAACCAAACTTTTTTGTACAATACTTTTGTTCCACATGGAAGTATAGACTGGTCTTTACAACAGATTTATGGAAATGAGAATTCTATTATTATAGCACCATAAAGGGAGGAGTGGGGGAAAAATAAATCCTGCTGGTGTGATATGCCTTGACTTTAAAGATGGTGCGGTTTTTAATTCCTTGTGTGTGGCATGCTAATAAATGTCAAAATGGATATGAAATCAGGAAGCCAATATGCTATTGTGGTCAAATAAAACTGATTTCCAAATTATTTTACACCGTATGTATCAAAGTATTCCTTCTCTCCTATAAATTTATGTAAAATAAATAAGGCTGAAGTAATAAATAAGTAATCCAACCTATGAAACTGACCTAAATCGCTTCCCTTACTTATTCACTATGGGATGGACACATTATAGTGAGGAACAAACTGAGATTTGGACACTACTACTACTGGAAAACTATCCCAGTTGTCATAAGGCGAAAGGCAGGGTGCACCCTGGATGGTCTCGGTTGCATTCAAATCTAAGGCCAATTTTTAATCACCATTTAACATAAAAGGCATGCCTTTGGACTGTGGGAGGAACCAGTGTACCCAGAGAGAAACCACGCAAGTACACAGTGAACGTGCAAACCCCACACAGAAAGGCCCCAGCTGGTCAGTGGATTCAAACCTAAGACCTTCTTGTTGTACTGTAACCATATCCCAGGTACAATACTTTTTTGTTCCAGTTTGGAATTTTTGGGAACCCACATAGGTCGTGGTGGATACACTGATTACATGTGGTGGATACTCATGTATGTCAGTATGTTCACATGCTCACAATGACAAAGCTAACAAGCTGGTGTTTTCAGAAGGAGCGTGAACATGCAAACCCCTTTACAAAAAAAGTTGGGATATTTTCCAAAATGCAATGCAACAACAACAACAGGACCATAATGATGCATAATGATGATGTCATTAGTTTTAAATCTGTTAGCTTAGCATCATGCAACTCTTCCTAAAGGCAACATGAAAAGGTTTTAATCCTGTATTTGTCGGGTATCAGCTCTAAGCCTCTTCTTGTTTGCAGTGGTGATGGAAAGTTTGACAGATGAGGTCAGGCTGTAGAATCTGTCACCTATGATGCCAGCTGACGATACAGTGATATGTAGTGACAGTAGGTAGAAGGGAGCCTGGAAAGGAGGAGGTATGCACTGGAGAGAAGAGATCAGTGGAAGCAAAACAGAATGTATGTGTGTGAATGACAAGGAGGCAGGTGGAATGGTGAGGATCCACGGAGTAGAGCTAATGAAGGTGGATGGGTTTAAAAACCCAGTGTGAACCACACAACTCAAAAGACAATGCACAAGAGAGGTGAAGAACAAAGTGCAGGAGTGGAGTGGGTGGAGATGAGTATCAGGAATGGATTTTGACAGAAAGATTTCAGCAAGAGTGAAAAAGAAGATTTGCAAAACAGGAGTGAGACTTACTATGATTTATGGTTTAAAGACAGTGGAGCTGACAGGAGGCACAACTGTAAGAGCTTAAGATGCTGAAATTTTCACTGGGAGCGACCAGGATGGACAGGATAAAATATTAGTACATCAGAGGGTTGAGAAGTTTGGAGACAAAGTTAGAAAGGCAAGGTTGAGATGGTTCGGACATGTTGGAGAAAGGATGTTGAAGATGAAGCTCCCAAGGTTCATGGATTTAGTAAAGAAGGACATACACAGGTTTGTCGTGACAGAAGAGGTTGCAAGGGAGAGGGTGAGATATAGGCAGATAATCCGCTGTGGCGACCCCTAAAGGGCAAACTTGAAAGAAGTCTTCATATTTCACTTGGAAATAAAACCAGCAACTTCTTAGTGGCACTGCATAAGAGCGGATCAACTAAATCATGTGAATTCATTGTATGTGACCTACAAATGTCCATTCATTCGTTCTCTTAACCACTTATCCAGTTCAGGGTCAGATCCTATCCCAGCAGTCATGCAATGAGAGGCAAGGTACACCCTGGACAGGTTGTCAGTCCAACCCATGGATGTCTTGTGTAAAATTTCATTGCAATCCATCTAATAGTTGTTAAAATATTTCAGTGAGGACTTGATCAACAAACAGGCAAACCCTGCCATTCCTAATATGAAGTTTGGTGTCTTTAATGTCATAGTTATGATATCCTGTGATGCAGATCAACTCCGCATGAGTCATTTGTCCTTTTGTATAGTAATATTCATCTCCTGAGCTGAAGTCATTTGTTTTTTCTCAAACAGCAGGTTATTCAGAATAGTATTTAAATGAGGTAATGACCTAATAATTTTCAAGGTTTTAAACAATCTGGAAAGCCTATTTAAGAAAACGGATGTCAGTGATTAGTATCAAAATGCAGTTTTACGTCCTCTGTGGATCCTGTCTTAGGCTACTGAATAGACTGTTATTCCAAGAAGCATTACCGACTTTGTTTTGGCTTTTAAAGGTCAATATTTCATGTGGAGTATTGAATAACATCCGCCCTGAGACATTTTTATTCCTGTAATACAACACTTTTATTTTATGCTAAAAAATCACTAGGGCAGGCAGCAAATTCTGAATTGAACAGAACGTTTTTGTTTATTTCTTTACTCATGTTAAGTGTCACATGAGAGCACGCCCCAGGGACAGGGTTCTTTATTCCAGCATTACCTTTAGTATGGTGACCAAATGTGTTTATCTTACATACTGCCCCTGTGATTAATGTGAACATCTGAATAAGATATATTCCTTTTTGTGGGCAGACTCTGTTGTATTTGTGTTAGTTGCGTTAGTCTTTAAAAAGTGTAATTTTAAACTGCAACATTTTGAGCATCAAAAAACATTTTCAGTAGAAAAATAACACTGAAACATTAGATAAGCTATACATAAGCCTTGGGAGAAAAACATTAGATTTCCTGGAAATACACACTCCCTGGACACTTGACTTTCAGATCAGCATGTCCTCCTAGTACCAGTTTGGATATTTTTGCCTTTGGAACTGCCTTAATTTTTCATTGCATAGACTCAAAAAGGTGTTGGAAACATTCTTTTGAGTGTTTTGTCCATACTGATATGATAGCATCAAGCTGTTGCTGCAGATTTGTCAGCTCCACATCCATGATGTGAATCTTCCAAACAAATCCCAAAGGTGCTCTATCAGATTAAGATCTGGTGCCTTTGTGGAGACCAAGAAACCAGTTTGACTATATTTAAGCTTTGTGACATGATGTGTTATCCTACTGGAAGCAGCCATCAGAATATGGTTACAATTTGGTCATAAAGGAATGGACATGATCAGTAACAATACTGAGGTAGGCTGTGGCATTTATATAATGTGTCATTTGGTTTTATATGTTTTTGAGTTTTTATGTATGCTTTTGAGTTTCTGAGCTTCTTTTAGTTTTGAGATTCTTGGTTTTACGTTCGGGTATTACATCCCTTGTTTATGTTTATTTATTTAGTTGAGCCTTGCCATATTTATTTCTATTATTGCATCCTTGTTTATTTTTATACTTCAGTGTCTCTTGTCTATGTTATTTAGTTCCTTAGATGTTCCTTGCTGTGGTCTCATCTTCTGTCAAGCTCTCTCCTGTGTCATGTTCCCAGTGATGTTTTCTGTTTTTATTTGTAACCAGTCTTGTCTCTTGTATTATGTTCAGTTTTACTTCCTGCGCTTGATTGTTGTGCCTGTGCTCCTCTCCCTCCTGTTTCTTGTTTACTCGTTAGTCTCTTTGTATTTATACCCCTGCCTTCTTTTGCTTTGTGTTGTGGCATTAAAGTTGCTTCCTTGTCAGTGCGTGCGCCTGCTGCTTGTAGTTTTCATGCCTGGAATTTTTTCTTATGGACTTTGTTTTTGTTAGAACCTTTTTGGCTAAATAAAGCCCTCTTTAGTTTACTTGTCTGGCTTCCTGGAATCCTGCATATTGGGTCCTCTTCTCGCTCTCTGGCAAACCTTGACACAATGTTTAGCTGGTACTAAGGGGTGCAGGATGACCCAAAAAATATCCCCACAGTAGTGCACGAGCAGCCTGAACTATTGATATAAGGCAAGATGGAACCATGATTTCATCTTGTTTTCACCAAATTGTGGCCCTTCCATCCAAATGTTGCAGCATAAGTCGAGACTCATCAGACAGGGCACCATTTTTTTCAATCTTCTCTTGTCCAGTTTTGGTCAGGATCCTATCCTTAGCTGACAGGAGTGGTGGTTTTCTGCTTCTGTAGCCCATCTGCTTCAAGGTTTGGTGTGTTGTGCATTCAGAGATGCTCTTCTGATATTGGATTTAATGAGTGATTATTTGAATTACTGTTGCCTGCCCATCAACTTCAAGCAGTCTGGCCATTCTCCTCTGGCATTTTCATCTGGAGAACTGCTACTCACTGGATGTTTTCTCTTTTCTGGACCATTTTCTGTAAACCCATATAGCTGGTTATGCAGGAAAATCCCAGTTGATCAGCAGAAATATTCTGACCAGCCCATCTGGTACCAACAACCATGCCACATTCAAAGTCACTTAAATCATTTTTCCTCCCCATTCTGATGCTCAGTTTGTACTTCAGCATGCTGTCTTGACCATGTTTCTAAATGCACTAAGTTGCTGCCATGTGATTGGCTGATTAGACATTTGTGTTAATGAGCAGTTGAACCTACCTAATAAAGTGTCCAGTGAGTGTATAATCAGCATAACCGTCAAGGCTTTTAAAATACATACACTTTGTCTAAATATATGTTATTTATCCCAGTTCCACAAATAAACACTCCACACTTGAGAATTCTTTTTCATTACAAACAATCTGAAATAAATGCACATACTATAGGAAAGCAGGATCTTAAATCAGTTTAAGAGACTGTATTTCAAATTTGAATTTCTATGAATTATGGCAGCATGGTGTCCCCGGTAGCGTAGTGGTTTGCGTATTTGCCTTTGAAGTGAAAGGTCTCTGGTTTGATTCCAGGTGGGGACACAAGCTCTGCTCACCATGGAGGGTTGTGTCAGGAAGGGCATCCAGTGTAAAACCTCTGCCAAATTACCAGTGGGGATTAATCTGCTGTGGTGACCCCTTGATGGAGAATACAAGGGAGCAGCTGAAAGGTACATGAATTATGGCAGCATATTTACCATAGCAGGTGTAACTAACAGTGCTTTAAAACAAATGTTAATTATTTCATAGCATTGTGAGATTTTATGGTTGGCTATCTCTCTGTGTTGGTCCTGGTGACCTGTCCAGGGTGTCCTCTGCTTTCCACTTTGGAATAGGACAGGCCTAAGTTTGTAGAGTTTCCAGTTCCCCAAGACATACAGTATGTAATTTGGACGAGCAGTTAAGAGGATAGTTGGATGGATGCTTCCTGACATGCCACAATATCAACCAACCTTACACCTAGAAAACCCAAGTAATGCTTTGCTTATATAATATGTTGCTCCAGACATTTAATTACAATCTGTTCATGTCTTCTCATGAGAAGCGCATTTGTGCTCTGAGGGGATTTACATGGTAAAACAGAGTGCAATTTCATGGAGGGAAGCCATGGAAAATCTCCTTGTTAAGGAGGATAATTTAGCTTCTGCGGTTGTCTTATTCAGTATTTCTCCTGTTGTGTCTGTTTACAATAAGATTTTAATGGACAGTGAATAATTTGGCTGTTGATGAGGGGAACATTTTATCAAATTCTGATGTGTTTATGGCTGCACCCTCTTCCACTTATTAATATAATGAATGCAGTCATCCTCTGGGGGAATAAGCCAAAACACAGGCCTGTTCATACACATGCTCAAACCACAGTATAAACCCTCAGGGCAACAACACCTGAAATAATGGGATATATTTATGTATTAACCAATGGTAATAAGACAGATGAACACAAAATAATTAGTTTTTAATTGGTGTGGACTGTTTCATGTATTTGTGAGCATGTTACATTGAGAATTTAAAAAAAGTTGGAGCAGCCACTTTGGTGACATATGTCATTATAAGGCTACCATGTAAGCTAATGAAAGCCCATTTATACATGCAGAAGATTCTGAACAATAAAAGCAATTATTTTCAGCTGTGTATCTGTCACTCAGAGGAATAAAAAAGTCAGTTGTTCTGTTGAAGCTTTTTTAAATGTCTTTCCCTGCTTCTGAGAAACTGCAGAATTAAGTGGGGATTCTGAGAGACCCCCTCCAGATTACAGTTTAAGCATACACATTATATTCACTGTTTATAAAAACATACTTACTGGAGCAGCTTTAATCGTATCACTGTTAAGAGGCAGTTTAAAAGTATCCTGAGGTCATCGGAAGGAAATGTGGATGTTTTTCTTGAGATGCCACTATTGTGCTTTGTTTTATTTTGTTGTGGGTATTTGTACATTGTATTTCATGTTATAAATTTTGCATTTTAAGCTGTATTTGCTGTGTTTTTAATGCGTTTTGAGTTTGTATGACAGCTACCTTGGCCAGGTCCTCCTTGTAACAGAGATTTGATTTCAATGGGACTTCCTCGTTAAATAAAGATAAAATTAAAAAAAAAAAAGTGGTATTACCATCATTGGGTCTGCAGGGGTGGTTGTGTGATTGGTCTAATTTGTTTGTTAGTTTGTCTATTTTTTTGTCTGAATTTCGCAAAAAGTTATGAATGGATTTGCTCAAAAATTTTACCGGAGGTGGGGCTTGGCCCAGGGTACAGATGATAAAATTTTGTAAATCCATCTGGATCTGGACTCAGGAATTTTTTGGAGGATTCTTCAACACTGTCTTCCAGTCCATGGGCTGGACTGGTGTAATCTGGTTCAATTCAGTTCAGTTCAGTACAAATGTTAACAAAACGAAGAACCTTAAAAGGTTACATTTGTGGTACATTAACAACTTGAGTTGGTACTTCATGTGGCTCAGCTCCTTGGCCCCACAACCTTTTAAAGTGTTTGCTTTTAAACATAAGCAATTCAAAAGTTGACTTTGACCTTATAGAGATGTGGGCCATTTAATTAACAAAACCAAAAAAATATATACATAAGCAGACAATTAACAGTTTCACCATCACCAGATTTTTGTTTTTCTTTGAATAAATCTTGAACTAATTATAATAATATTACTGTAATTACAAGTTGCAAGGACATGTCAGAAGAATTCACATATATCCAAAGTTAAAAACATACACTTTCTGGTCACTTTATTAGGTGCACTTGCTCAACATCTCCTTAACATGGCTCTCTAACTAGCCAATCATATGATCGCAACAGCATTTAGACTTGTAGACATGGTCAAGATGACCAGCTGAAGTTTAAACCGAGCATCAGAATGGGGAAGAAATGTGACTTTGAATGTGGCATAGTTGTTGGCACCAGGCAGCTGGTCTGAGTATTTCTGCTGCTCTGCTGGGATTTTTCCACACAACCATCCCTCAGATGTACAGAGAATGGTCCAAAAAAGAGAAAATATCTAGTGAGCGACAGTTCTCTGGGCAGATGAGTGAATACAGATCTTCCTTGTTGATCTTATGTCTAAGCTTCTTTTCTTAAGACAAACGAGGGTCCGACTAGGTAATAGAAAGGTGTACCGAATAAAGTGGCTGTAAGTGTAGAGAAACATTTTTCCTTAAGAAAACACAGGCATTCAAGGATTGTTCAGCCTTGGTGGAGGTATACTGTCTCAGACTGCTCTTGTTAATATTTGTTATACTTCAGCTGAAAATGCTTCAGGCAGAAACATATCCAGGCAAACGACAACACATTGCCTTCTGTGTGTGAGCTGATCAGCAAAGCATATATTGATTTTGAAAGTAACAGAATAGCTGAGATCTGGATCTGTGCATATATTAAAATGTGTTTTGTAATTTATGTGATATAACCGCAATAATGGAGAACAACAGTCTCCACTGATTTGGTCCATGGTGTGTCTTTTATCAATGCCATTTACAGGAACCACAAAATGAAGCTGGCCAGCTAGCCAGCATTGGTTTGAATTAGGCTAAATGGTGACTTCAAGCAAACTCACAAACAGCCACTGTGCAGTAATCGGCAAACCTCAGACATGACGTGTTGGAGACAACTTATCCATTGAGAAGGCTTCAAATGTTTATTAATGAGCCCTTCAGACTCACCACAGTTATGTTGCTGGATGCGTAAAAAGACATGATCTAATTCCATAACCCTCTCAAGCCGTCAGATTACCGCTTTACTCTTTCCTGTGCAGCCTGCAGATCACTTTGCAGCGTCATCTAAGATGGTATTGTCACAGATGTTAATCGTCATAATAGATCGGGAGTGTTTGAGAGTGAGGTAGCGGTCACATTCGCTGAGTTCTTCTGGCTTGCTGAGGAAGTTGTGTTGGAAATATTAACATTATGTTGAGTCCAAATTCAAGTCAAAATCATTAACAGTCCAATACCCAGCCTTTGTGGTATGGATATATCTTTCCCGGTGTCTCAAGAGTGAAATGAACACAAAGGCAGTGAAGATATCAGAGCACTAAGTGGTTTAGCAGAAGGAAATTGGTTGTCTAATGTCTACAGAGAGGTTTGAGCAGAGGAATGCTCGCAAGTTTTCCATGATTGCATGTTCAAATCACAATAAATATCCCTCTCTGTTGAGCTTCTGAGCTCGAGCTAAAATGTTCTGTTTCTCTGCAGCATGCAAGTAACATTTAGAGAGCCTGGCAAAGTGCTCACAGTGTAAAATACCTGCAGTGGTGCTTACTGCTCACACCACTAGATGGCTAGATGGGGGAGCCTGGGATCTGGCTGCAGAGTTGTAAAACCTGGATAACATTGAAGATGAATTTATATGAGCACAATCTGCTCAGCATTTAGCCTTGACAGAATCACCAAGGGTCACCTTCCACGTGTATTTAAATTAAATCAAGTCTGCAGGAAAGTTCACAGAAAGTGCAGCCATGTTTCCTATAATTTTAAAGGAATAGGCGGATAACTCCAGTTACGCTTCTGTTTATTAACCTTGCTGTCTCTATGTTCTCACACTGAACAACAGAAGAATTTTCCTCACTGTACAAGAACAGTGTCATAAACTCAGCCTTTTATTGAATGATATCATCAAAATAAAAATGAAACAAGATATGAAAACAGCTCACAGAACTCCTGAAATTCTTTTTGCAGTAGATAATTTGCAGCATAGACAGACTCCATATGGAAATGTGTTTATGGGCAATAATCCCAACATAGCAATGCAGAAAAACGTGACAATAAATTCTGTTGTTGCGTGCTGTGATTTTTGTGTGTAAACACGAAGGTCAGAAAAAATACTCCTGCCACAGCTTTTTGCTTAAAGGACAAGGTCAAAACTACAAAAAGGAGCTGGATGCAGGAGGTTCAAAGTATTAATACCACCACTTTCCAGAAGCCTTTTTTGAGCTCGGTTGAGTGAACCTTTGGCTGTTAGGTCCCCTATTACTGTAGAGGTAAAGGCACAATCAGTTTTTCCATGTGGTGGACATTCCAGGCCACATCTGCTTTCTATAACAACACACATGTCCAGCTGTTTCAGTTCTATAGCCAACTAGCCTTTTGCCAGTGAGTCCACTGAAGCTATAAATGTAAATGGCATTAAATGCATGCACTGCTGTGTCATCATTTTAGGAAATGGAAAATAAGGAATAAAACACAGCATATAATGCCATACTGGGTGCATACACAGTCAGATATCTGATCAAATGACATCATGCATTTGAACAAATGGTTGTAGCTGGTGGAAAATACAACTATGGTCATTTCTGCATCAAAGGTTTATTTATTTGCTGTTTACAGCTTACTTAACACCATAAGCATTTTTCACTGGAAGTTGTATCCTAAGGATGTGTGTGGAGATGTCAGATAAATTAAAGTTTTTGGTAGGAAGGAGGAGAGCACACGTTCTACAGAAATATCTGTACATGTTAGATCAAAAGAAACAGCCAGGTTTTTGTATTACTGGCCATAGCTCTGTGATGAGCGTCAATGCGCTATTTCCTTCATCCACACATGCAGAACAACTGCACTGGGACAGGGCTGAGAGGAAGGGATAAATTATGAAACTGTTATCAGGTTGCTACTGGCCTCTGTCCAAAGTTAAACTAGATGAAGAACAGATATACACTGATTCATTATTATCCAGGGGGAGCAGAGGGAGAATTTCCTTCTCTTGATCTTTGTACAACTATCAAGAACCCCTGTGTTTATTTAAAGTGGCCATCTGCTTAAAACATGTTTTGATTATTGTAACAGTTCTTCCATTTAATGTCTGATCTGAATGAATGAATGAATGAATATTCATGACTGAGTTTAGGGCTTTTTTATGTGATGATGGAGACTGGGTCCAAAATATACACTCACTGGACGCTTCATTAGGTATACCTGTTCAGCTGCTTGTTAACGCAAATATTTAATCAGTCAGTCGCATGGCAGCAACTCAAAGCATTTAGGCATGTAGACATGGTCAAGATGACCTGTTGAAGATCAAGCATCAGAATGGGGAAGAAAGGCAATTTAAGTGACTTTGAACATAGCATGGGTGTTGGTGCCAGATGGGCTCGTCTAAGTATTTACTGGGATTTTCCTGCACATATATCTCTAGGGTTTACAGAGAAAGCGCACCTTCAACCGCACCACTGTATTTCCCCGAGGGGTCCCCACAACAGATGAATCTGCGTTGATAATTTGGCACAGTTTATTTTGCTGGCTGCCCTTCCTGACACAACCACCTGACCTCAAACCAGGGCCCTTTTGCTTGCAAGGTGAATGTGTAAACCATTACACTATGGTTTACAAAGAACAGCCCAAAAATGAGATGAAAAAAGTGAGATCCAGTGTGCAGTAGTTCTCCAATCAAAAATGCCTTGTTGATGTCAGAGGTCAGAGGAGAAGGGCCAGACTGCTTCCATCTGACAGGAAGGCTGCAATAACTCGAATAACCACTCATTACAACCGAGGTTATGCAGACAAGTATCTCTGAATGCAGTTAAATCTTTAAGCAGATGGGCTACAAGTAGTAGAAAACCACACTGGGTGCCACTCCTGTCAGCTAAGAACAGAAAGCTGAGGCTACAGTTCAAATGGGCTCACCAAAATTGGGCAATAGAAGATTGCAGAAATGTAGCCTGGTCTGGCGTAAACAACATGAAATCATGGATCCATTTTGCTGTGTATCAGTGTTTAAGGCTGCTGTTAGTGGCATGATGGTGCAGGAGAAATTATCTTAGTATACTTTGGGCCCCCTTAGTACCATTTGAGCATCATTTATATACCATACTCTACCTGAGTATTGTTGCCGACCATGTCCACTCCTTTATCACCAAAGTGTACCAGTTTTCTGATGGCTGATTCCAGTAGAATAACACACCATGTCACAATGCTCAGATCATCTCAAACTCGTTTCTTGAACATGACAGTGAGTTCACTGTACTCAAATGGCCTCCACAATTACCAGATCCAATAGAGCCCCTTTGGGATGTGATGAAGATTCACATCATGGATGTCCAGCTGACAAATGTGCAACAACTACATGATGTTAACATGTCAATAAGGTCCAAAATCTGACCTTGTTGAATCTATGCCTCTAAGAAATTATTCAGTTTTGAAGGCAAAACGGGTCCTAGCATTTGTCCAGGGCATTTGTCTTGTGTCCAGGTTCTGGAATGGGCATATTTTTGGTCTTGATTTATCAATGAGAGGAATAAGTTAAGCCCAAATTAACTTTTTTCAAGCTTTACATTGTAACTGTGCATCTTCCTACCTAAGAAACACTCAGTAAAAGATATCTTAACCCTTCATCATAGGTGAAAAACTAAACCTAAATATATTTTGATGAGCGTCAGTTAGAAAGATTGTTTTCTTTGTTTCCTGATTGCCGAGACTTCAAATAACAATTTAATAAGAACAAGAATTACATATTCCCATTTTCTAAGTTTAGAGTTATGGTTGGGGTCATCATTTGTGACAACTTAGACCTCAGAGTGTTAAAGGTGACCCTTGTGAAAGGCCCAATGTTCTGGAAAACACTCTGGTCAGCACACTGTGTAACTCAGAGAGTGTAGGTGCACACTTCTGCTTGCTGTCTGCTAATAAAATCTTACACATCTGAACCAGAATAAACAGAGACTGTAGAAATTGTTAAGGCACACAACTCATGATGTGTTTTTTTTGTTTTTTTTTTGACATGCTATTACCGTTTGTGGAAATACTTGCATCATGACCATTTATTCCTCAGTCGAAGGTTTAAGCCCCAACTGAGCTCTTTTTACAGTTCCATTTGTCTGTTTGTCAGCAAGAATATACAAAAAGTATAAATACAAAGTCCCTGAACCTTAGTGGAAAGGTGGAACATGGGCAAAAGAAGAACTCAATACATTTTGGTACAGATCTGAATCCCTTCACTCAAAACTGGGGATTAAGCCAGGAACGTGCTCTCCAAATCACATTCTAGTTTTTCACATGTACCATCAGAGAATGCTAACAGAAGGCCGAAGTTAAGTTAAGGTAACAGTAACCCACACTCAGCCCTTGTTCAGTCAAATCACATCAATCTTAAAGTTTCTACAGTTTTCGATTGTCAAAATGACAATTTCCACAAAGCTCCGGCACAGGTCTTCAGGTTCTCAGATGGTATGAGTGCATGATGACTTTTGTCTTGCAGCCAGCAGTTGTTCAAGTGTGTTAGGTCTGTGCCCCAAAGTGTTTCAGTAGCTTTCTGGCAGGACCCCAGAGGAGGTCCCCAGATGATTTGTAAGACAGTGCTTTAAATAAAGGTAAAGACAAATGCAGTACTGTAATTACCACCACTGTCCATTAATTATAGTGTCATCTCAGTCAGAGCGCACAACAACAAAATGGCAAAAAACAAAACTGAGTGACATGTTTGCATCTTTCCTCCCTGGCTGGCTGCGTACATTCGTGAGTTGCATGTTACTCTGTTTTTATCTGATCTCTGCACTTGCTGTCAAAAAACTATTCCCTCCCTAACTGAACCCAAAATAGCCTTTTGCCATTAACTCATGTTGGTAGAGTGGACTTGTCTGACCCTGGTTTTCATCTGGACTCAAGAACTGTGTCAACCTGACCTGCAGGGAGCTGGTCAGACTGTAAAGACCCTTTCCTGAACTGCCACTGTGGGACTTCAGCCAGTTGTACTTTAGCTGTTTATTTGTCTTTCTTGAAACATTTTTTTCACACTTTTCTTGACTTTTCCAAGTTAGTTGCATGGGGTTGTATATGATAAGGCTAACCATTCCACAGTTCTGCCTATTGGACAAATGGCTGTTTTTCATCATCTGGTGGTCAAAGTAAATCACACAAGTCTCAGTCCAGAGACCTGAGTCCTGATTTATTACAACTGCTTAAGTCAATAAAGTCTTTATCTGCTCTCAGTTCTGCCTCCCAGATATTAAACTGTTTCCCAGATGAGGAGCACAATGCTTGTTTGTCTGCAGATGAATGTGCCTCATGGAGCAGTATGAGTAGTTTTAAGTGGACAGCCGAAACTCACAAGTCAAGTTCTCAGTAATCAAACCAGCCAGTGTTATGGCTCAAACCTAAGGCCAAAAGCATGCCATAGCTTCCACTGGTTAGTGGTGATGGTGAGGAGTCACCCAACTTCCACTCAAGAAGCGTGGCCTGTCCCAGGGATGATGCTTTCAAATTTAGCTACAAATCAAATTAATTCAAACTAATGTTGACCATATGGGCACACACAAAACAAAATGAAAATTTATGACACACAACTCTTAATGCATCATAAATTTTAACTTGATTTAGGAAAAATTTGGATGTGCAATAGATGTAAAATGTTTTTTGAAAAACAAACAAAAGAACTACAGTAAAAAACAGCCGCTGTGTCAGCAGTTTGAATTCGAATTTGAATTCCAGATAAAGAGTGGTCCCATAAGGGAGGGATTTTCCAGCTTGGAAACTACTTGTTTTTGGCCCAATAAAGGGCTTGTAAATGTAGAAAGATGTACAGCCTCACTGTTTCCTTTGTAGAATCCTCCAGAGTAGAGAAAAAAATTCATATAATCAAACTGTATTTGGTATGACCACCATTTGCATTTAAAGCAGTGCAAGTTCTGATAGGTACCGCTGCACAGTTTTTCAAGATACTTGGCAGGCAGGTCGTTCCGACCATCATGGTGAGCTTTCCACAGTTGTTGTTTAGGTTTCAGTCCCCTCATGTAATCAAATAATGACTCCATGACATTAAGATTAGAGCCAACCCCATCTCTTGCAGGACTCTGTGTTCTTCTTGTTAAGATTGTTTGTTATGATTCTAATAGTAGTCTTTGTCGTCACGGATTGTGAGGAATTGCACGAAAAAAACAAGTAGAAGTATTTGGAGAAGAGAATTACATTTTTTTTTAAATGATGGCGACTTATTTAATGAGACTGGATGGCAGATTCAGGACATGAATAAAAACCTACAAATGAATTTATATAAACCTATAAATTAGTAAATGTTTTGTCTGAAAACAGCCTGTGTGCAACCACTCATCAAAAAAAATCTGTCCTCAATCCATCAAACTACAACAATTATTGACTGATTTCAAAGAAATCCTTTATACCAAAACTTTTGTAGAAGACAATCTACCTACAGCTTCTCCTCACAGTGCTGAGATTCTGCTTATTAGAGTCACAAATGAATATTTTAAGAACAACTTTTATTGCTGAATATACTTCTACTGCTTGACTAAAGCAGAGCGTTTGATACTGTAGATCATGAAATTATGATTGAGAGGCCACAGCACTGACTTGATATATCTGGGATGGCTCTGCAATGGTTTAGGTGAAATCTGACAAATAGAAATTTTTTTGTTTATATTGTCATTTTGGCAACCACAGCTCTCCTCACTCCATTCTAAACTGTGGAGTCTGTCAGGGTTCCATATTAGGACCTATACTTTTCCCATTGTATATGCTACCACTTGGTCGTGTTATGCAGAGATTTAACATTTCATTCCACTGCTATGCCGATGATACACAGCTCTACCCCCCATTGAAATCCACAGACTCAACAAACCTCACCAATCTTACTAACTGCCCAACTGATATAAAAAATGGATGTGTGCTCATTCTTTTAAACTTAAACTCAGAAAAAATGGAAATATTGTTGGTCCAGATAATCTGCATCCAAGCATTAAATCCTCCCTTGATCCCATAGCAGTTCATGGAAAAGCAGTTGTCAGAAACCTTGGTGTGCTGTATAAGTCTAACCTCACTTTTAAAAACACATAAACAATGTCACCCACTTCTGCTACTACCGCCTGAGGAATATTGCAAGGACATGAAAAATATTGAGTTTTAGTGACACTCAGATTTTTATTAATGCTTTTATTTCCTCTTGGTTACTATAACAGGTCTATAACAGTCTTTGAACAGGTATCAATCAGAAATCTGTTCAGAGATTTTGAACTGTTCAAAATCCAGCAGCAAGATTTCTTACAAGGACAAAGAAAAGTGAATTTATGACACCAGTTTTAATGACTCTACACTAACTGCCTATCTATTTTAGGATTGAATTTAAGATTTTACTTCTCACCTTTAAAGCCTTCATGGCCTGGCTCCAGAGAACTTACTGGAACTGCTGTCCTCGTGCCAACCTCTGCAAAGCTTAGGATCCTCAGACAGGAACCTGTTAAGTGTTCACACCTCATGTCTTAAGGCTAAACTGTTAGGCTTCCCCAGCTGTGGAATGGTCTGCCTGAGTAACTCCACTTTGCTTCATCAGTGGCTTATTTTAAATCACTGTTAAAGACTCATTCATATTGTAGGGCTTTCTTGTAAATGCTATTTTAGATTTTATTACATCTTTAATGTATGCTCTATCTTATCATATTCCATAAAAGCAGGGACATGATGGAATTATCAGCACTGCTGCTGCATTCATGAAGAAATTGAGACTTTTTGAGGATGTACCTTTAGAGTCGCACAGCGACCAGGGGGGAGCTAGTTATTATTATTATTATTATTACTGGCTATGGCCAATGGAAGTGTGGCCCGCACATATTCACTTCCAATTGTTATTGCCAAGCAGCACTATATAGCCTTTATACACCATTTCAGACAAAAAGCTAAGAGTGTTATGTTTTCAGGGAGAGCAAGGAGAGTGGTCCCAAAATGCAGAACTCCAGGACACAGAATAAAGTGAACAAAAGGCAAGCTTTAATGTTCTAAATCACTCCTTTAACAAAACAAAGTTCAAGAATAAAGAACTAGAGACACACAAAGGTAGGGAGACACAGACTATAACTAATGACACAACACAGAGTAAAGGGAGGCAAGGGTATAACTACACAAGGACCAATCAGCAAACAAGCAACGGGAGGGAGAGGAGCACAGGTGATTAAGGGCAGGAAGTAAAGCTGACCAAATTACATGCGACAAGGCTGGCTACAAAATAAAACAGGAAACAGAAACCATCACAGGGAACATGACACTAGTCTAAACATGACAAAAACAGGAACACAGCAGGAAACACCTAAAGAACTAGAAAACTAAACATAGGCAAGGCTCACTAGAATATAAATATAAAGAAAGATGCAAAACAGAACATACCAACTAAGAATCTCAAAACCCTAAGAGAACTCAGAAACTCAAAAATAGAGAGAGAAATAAAGAACTCAAAGTACACCAAACCAAACTACAAAAAAACCCAAGATCATGACAAAGAGAATGTCAAACGTAAATAAAGACAGACAATCCATTCCTCTATTTTCTTCCACTTATCCAATTCAGGGTCCCGGGTGAATCATGCCTAATCCGGCTGTCATAGGGAAAAAGGTAGGGTACACCCTGAAAAGATCACCGGTGTATTGCAGGGCTAGACAGAGTTCAGTGATTTGTAGATCTTTTACTTTTAATTTAAAATAAACTCAGAAAAAGCCTCCATGGTAAACTTCAGCTGGCCACACGGTATTGTTTTTAGAGTACCTCTTTGTTTCAAGAAGATTTTGGCAATAACAAAAAAAAAAAGCCAAACATTACCAATCATATCCATGCAGCAAAGAGGTACTCTAATGCTGAAGTGAACAGTCTGTCCATATTTTGTGTCAGCACAGTATAATATTTCCAGGACTGTTTGTAATTCATCATTTTGTGATTGCTATCCTTAGTGGCACTGAAACTGGAGCTTGTCAAACTATCATTTACCGTCATCCAAACAGGAATGTCCAAAACTCCAATAATTTCCACTTTGGAAAACTAAACAACTATAGCCACATAAAATCCCATCCCTATATTTCTGCAGTTGCATAAAAATATCACTCACCCTGGACCACAATCTCTAAAACAATATTATGATGGAAAGTGAGCAACACTGCTCTGTCTAATTTTGAGATGTCAAAGCAATGATTTTTAAGGTGGCATTTTCCACAAGCTCGAGAGTCATTTCTGTCATGGATTACAGCGCCTCTCATATTTTTTCTACAATGCTACACGCTTTAAACCATATTCTCAAAGCAGTTACACTGATATCATTTTATCTCAGTTTTCCTGCCAAAGTAGACCTTGTCAAACTCCTATAACCTTCATTTAACCAAATTCAAACATCACCGATTTGTCAGACGTTTTGCAGTGTGGATGAAAAAGATTGTCTAAGAAGTCATAACAACAGATGTTAAAGCGATCCATGTGTAGATCAGGGATGAGAAGGACATTGAATTGTTCTTGGTGTGATGCCTTTATCAGGCATCTGTCCTGCAGAATAGTTGACATTTCTTTCTGTCTCCCTGATCTGGCAACAGGAAATATAGGGTCTCCACAGATATAGTAGTGTCTTGTAGGAAGACCAAAGCAATTTTTGTGTTGAGGACCACTTTTACTTTTATTTGACGAGCTCACAGTCATGGAACTTTTCCTGTTTTCTGTGTTTGTTACTAATATAAAATCCTGCTGTGATTTCTGCTCAACCTTGAAAGCGAAAAGAACCAAATGAAGACCAGGTTTGAGTGAGGACTGAGTCATTTTTAAACATTTCTGTCACTGTTCATTTTGAGATACACTCAGTTGTATACAAAATTAACAAAGTCTAAATGCTTACAGATTCCAGTTAACCTTTCTACTGCAAGATTCCACTTGAACATACTAGCTCTTTGTTGGAATGTCATGATGACAAAACTATTTCATGTCTGCAGTTTTGTTAAACTACAGTTAAAGAAAACTGTAGTTCAAGTGAAATGTCCTTTAAGCAAGTGCTGTAGTGTAAGCAATATTTCCAGGCTCTGCATTTAAACTGATCATTTCTATTTATGCAGATGATGCATCGTTGCTTACACACAGGTCTTCTCCAACACAAACCAGGCATAGATTACAGTAAAGCCTTAGTGTTAAATGTCAGGAACTGACCTCAAAATTGCATTGAATGGTAAGACAAAATGCCTCAGTCTCACGAAGAAGTGTTATAATATTTAAACTGAGGCAATCAGGAGTGAATGACTCATCCCTTCTTTCCTAAACTATTATATAACTCCAGATTAGCTCAAAAAATGCAAATGCACTTTGGTATTCAAACTGGAAAATAGGCAGCCAAATTAGCCTGTGTGGTTTAACGATCCTGGAAAACAAAGACAAAACTGAACGAAAGAAATGTCTGAGGTAGAAGTCGGGGGAGTGTGATTTGGAGTGGGCACTCTATAGTGTTATGTAAAGCAGAAGTTTTCTTGTCAGGTCTGCTATTCTACTGTATATTTTGTTTGTTATAGAAATTATATTAAACTCGTCACATGACGATCATAAACTTATCTTTTCCTTGCAAAGAGCAAATACGTTCAGCTGCTGGTGTTATACCTGCACCTCCAACTTCCATAGTAGGTCACACAAGGGGACCTCGACTCTATCTGCATCAATCAAATCGCCTTTCATCAGAGTATCTGTCAAGCATCCATTTCTACAGCACCACCTAAGACAGAATGCATGCTGGATGAGCAGTCATCAAAGAGGTGAGACAGCTAAATTGTACTGTACCTTTACACAAACTTTTTTTTTTTACAATTACTGAGACAACATCACACAGAGGTGACTCAGTGAGATTTTTAAGGAGGTACTGGTACCAAGTCTGACAGATTATTCAGTGTGTTACTCAGACCATAACTGCTGGGATTAATCAGTGGACAGGCATCTGAAAACCACATTTCCAGAGAAGTTGGGGTATTTTCCAAAATACAATTAAAAAGAATCTGTGATATGTTATGTCATATGAACCTTTATTTACCAAAGTAGAAAGAAAAGATTTTTAATAGTTTTAAGGACCAATTTTTATTGGACTTTGTAAATATGTACAAATTTAGATGGCTGCAACATATTCAACAAAGGTTGGGACAGAGGCATGTTTACCACTGTTATGCCACTTCCTAAATAACACTTTTGCAACTGAGGATAATAACTGTTGTAGTTTTGCAATTGGAAATTTTGTCCATTCTTTGCTGTTATAACATTTCAGCTTCTCCACAGTCTGCTCGCTGTTGTCTAATTCTCCTCTTCATGATGCATCATACATTTTCAATAGGAGATAGATCATGACTGGTAGCAGGGTAATCAAGCACACGCTCTCTGCATCTATGAAGCCACGCTGTTATAGCCAGTGCAGAATGTGGTCCGGCACTGGCCTGCTGAAATAAGCATGGATGTCCCAGGAAGAGGCATCATCTTGATGGCAGCATATGTCTCTGTGAAATCCTAAGATTCAATGGTACCTTCATTTAAACTCAACTGCAGCTTAGCCATGCTGCGTGTACTGATGTACCCCTATACCATCACAGATGTTGACTTTTGAACCTTCCGCTGATAACAATCTGGATGGTTATTTTCGTCTGTGGTACAGAGAACTCAACTCCTGTTTTTTCCCAAAAGTAAGCTGAAGTGTGGACTCACCTGACCACAGCACACAGATCCACAGTTTTTCAGTCCATCTGAGATGAACTTGTACCCAGAGGACCAAGCTTATTATAGTAAACTAAAACTGAAACTACATGAGAAAAATAATTAGTTAACTGAAATAAAAACTAGACTTTTGTGAAAAATCAAAATAGGGAGACAAAATAGGGAGCCAAAAGAAACGAAGCATAAGGGGTCCAGGTTGCTGGAGAAAAGAAAAAGGGCTTGAGGCACCAGGCCTGCGGCACTGAAGACCGCCCCTGCTCGGGTGGTCGGGCATGGAGGCTGGCAGGAAACCCACCTCTCGGGTGGCCAGCGTGGAGTCCACCGTTCTGGTGGCGAGCGCAGTGGCGAGGAGACCGCCGCTCAGGCGGCCGAATGCAGTGGCGTGGGGATTGCTGCTCAGGCGGCCGGCATGGAGACCGCCGCTCAGGCGGCCAGACGCAGTGACCAGGAGACCGCCGCTCAGGCGGCCGAATGCAGTGGCGTGGGGATTGCTGCTCAGGCGGCCGGCATGGAGACCGCCGCTCAGGCGGCCGGACATGGAGGCACTCTTCGAGCGGAGGAGGCGACGTGAAGCCCCCCTCAGGGAGAGGAGGCAACGTGATGCACTCCCCGACCTGGGGAGGCGGCCAACAAGAATGCTCCTCAGGGAGAGGGGGGCGACGGACTTGAGCTCTCCTCAGAAAGAGGAGGCAGCGCGAAGAAGCACTCCTCGAGCTGGGGAGGCAGCGCGAGGGAGCACTCCTCGAGCTGGGGAGGCAGCAGGTGTAAACACTCCTGAGAGAGGAGGTAACGGACATGGGCTCACCTCCAATGGAGGCGAGTGGCGTGAGTACTCCTCCAACGGAGGAGGCGAGTGGCGTGAGCACTCCTCCGGCGGAGGAGGCAACTTGAAGCGCTCCTCAAACTGAGGAGACGACAGACATGAGCATGGACCTGA
>VUQH01073797.1:0-13197 GCA_015106775.1 Etroplus canarensis
CCACCTGGTTTCTTGCACACACAATATATCTACCTTCCTTCTCTCCATCATATCAGCCAGCTCTCTCCCGTTACCAGTCATAGTCCCTACATTTAAAGTCCCTACTCTCACCTCCACCCTCCTACCTTTCCTTCTCTCTCTCTGCCTCCTAACACGCTTTCCCCCTCTCCCCCTCCTTGGTCTTCGGCCAACAGTAGCATAGTTTCCACCGGCACCCTGTTGGCTAACGGCACCGGAGGCGGTCGTTGTTAACCCGATCTGGTATGGAAGTCGTGTTATGAATCCGCATATTTGATTTGGCACAGTTTTTACGCCGGATGCCCTTCCTGACGCAACCCTCACCATTTACCCGGGCTTGGGACCGGCACTAGGACTACACTGGCTTGTGGGCCCCTGTGGCTGGTTTTGATATCAGCTCTACTGTTCATTGCAAATCAGTCAGTACATGTACATCTGTATATACAGAGTTTTATAAGTTTTATAGTTTTATAGCTTTATTATTTTATCTTATTTTGTACTCCAGTTTTATTTATCTATTTTGTTCTCTTACTCTATGTTCTATGTTAATGTTGCACCATTACACCAAAGCAAATTCCTAGTTTGTGAAGCCTTCTTCTTCTTCTTCTTCTTCTTCTTCTTGTAAATTTTATTGGCGGTTGGCAAACAACAAAATAGTGCATTACCGCCACCAACTAGTATCTCGTCCACTCGTGTCATCCTTGCCCAGGGTGCGCGACCCTGGTGTCATCAGCCATTTTGAAAAAATCAAAATCATTTTGATTGTGATTCTGATCAGTATGATTACCTCCGCCAAGGAGGTTGGACATCAAAGGCATGATCATCATAGTGACTTTGATCATGTTTTGGACATCAAAGGCACTATGATAGATAAACATTTTTAGGTGTAATTTAAAATATACGGGGAAATGAGCTGCTTGGTGGAGGTCTGCGCTCTCTGATTGCTTTTCTAGTTAA
Source organism: Etroplus canarensis (assembly GCA_015106775.1). Classification (NCBI taxonomy): domain Eukaryota; kingdom Metazoa; phylum Chordata; class Actinopteri; order Cichliformes; family Cichlidae; genus Etroplus; species Etroplus canarensis. Next base: position 976 of record VUQH01073797.1, read on the forward strand.
GTGAAAAGTGGTGCTGCCCAGGAGTATAAACATTATTTTGTGATGTATGATTCTTTTGCAAAGTGAAATAATATTATTTACACTTATCACGAGTAAAAGTTATAATCCTGTTTAAGTTGTGTAATAGTGCACAAGTTTTATAAGCAAATATGTTTAAGGTATTTAAAAGTAAATGCACTTATTATGTAGAATGGCACATTTCATATAACTTTTGGGTTGAAATTGATTTGGTGTGTATATCACACACATATGCTGGTAATGATTGATTTTATCACTGAATGGCTGGATCTATTGATTGATCAAAATCATAAGTAATTAAATCTTTAAAGTTCAGTATTTGCACTCAAAATCTATTAGAATAGTAGAAAAAGTAGTATAACTACGCAAATTACAAGCACATCAACCCTTCATGTAAGTAAAGTACTTGTGTAAATATACTAAGCTACATTCATACTGGTCCTATCTGGCTCTTGTTCAGTGGTGTTAGGAATTGTTTGGTAAATGGCACTTAAGTCCACTGGCATTGGTGGGGGGTACCAAGGGGCCAATCATATCCTGCTCCACCCCTGGACACACCCCTGCAATAGACACATTTATAAATTCATTAGCAAGAGATCTGTATTATTCCAATGTGCCTGTGAGCCATGACAGTGTGACAATGAGTCAATACCAGGACACTGGACTAAAAACATCTAAAGGGAAATCAGTCATTAATTCATTTTATCCTTCACACCCAGGGTTTTCCTGTATTCAGGTGTCATAAAGCAAAAACAATCTTTGTCTGAGTAGACATCAAATGTGGTCACAGAGTTTACACATGAACAGTAACAAAACAGGAAAGCCGAACATCAGATTTCGTGTAGAGATATCAATGAGAGATAGATTTATTTTATTTTGTTTTATTTAAAATGAAGAAGAAATGTGTAGGCCTTAAGATGTAGACCTTGAGATTATGTATTTAGTTGCATCTGAAGTGTCATTTGAACTATAGATTAACATAACCTAAAAGTTAGAGCAATATAACTTTAGAATTTGTATAGAATTTAATTTATGTTAGTGAATGACAATTATGTGTTTTATGTATATAAAACATAGCCTTTGTGTGGTGAGTTTTAAGAGGACAAGCATCGTTTGCCGCCATCTAGTGGACACAGAAGACACAAACAGCAAAAGGCTGCACACCTGTGCAAATTTATTTCACTTTCATTTGAATGTACCTTCAGCAGCAAAATATATGAGCCTTCTAATGCCTACTTTTTTGAGCTGTTATAGGTTCATTTTGTTTAACTCAATTTTTCCCTGCTGTGTCAAAAGAATTTCCCAACTTTGAAATAAAGAAAGTATATCTTCTCTTCTCTTACCTTAGTGAAGGTGACAAAGCCTATTAAGTATAAATGAGTTTCTCAATATTACTAACAGGTGTAATTGAAATAGTTTACCACAGTTCACTATCCTTCATCGCATTTTTGATTATTTAGCACTTGAACTTTGCATTTTGATTACAACTAACCATGTTTTGTTGAATTTACACAATCATAGAACCACAATAACTAAAATTTAAAAGTTACTTAATATTTTCATATAGTTAGTAGCAACAAAAACTTCTATTCACAATTGTGAAGTTGAGGAAAAAATATCTATGTCTGTATAGGCCTACTTTGAAATAGACTGGCGGGCCAATTTAAGTCCTTCCAGAATTTGTGCAGATGAATCAAATTAAAAGGAGCCTATTTTGATAATAAATTATAAGAAACAACCTAATAGCTTTAAATATAGTAAAAATGAATGAAAAATATAGACATTTCTTTTTTATTTTTTACTAAAGTTCAACAGCAAATCAAGCATACCAGTAAGATGGCTGTGATGGCAGTGAAAGAAAAAAATTGTGTCCATGCACTGTTAAATTTTTATTTTTTCCATAACTTATGTTTTTGATTTTGGCATCCACAGGGGCACTCAGGATGAGCTATTTATGTGTATACTTACATGCTATCCACCACCATTCAGGTTCAGCAAAGTTAAGATGGCCACATTAAGTTTCAACCACATCTCCCAGGATCAGGGGTCTCAAATCTGTGGCTCCAGGGCCACATTCGACTCTTTTGCCCATTTCCAGTGGCTTTCTTCGACTTGATGAATATGGAAATAAACAATGATCTACGGGTATGATGCACAGATTGAAACATACAATAAACAGACAATACACTCTGTCTAATACATGGTGCTTAACTCTCAGTTTTGCTGAACCTTACTAGCAGTGGCTAGCAGGGATGTAAATACATAAATGGTCCATGGACAAACCTTTTTGGTCTCACCCCCAATATTGCTTGTTTGCTTGACCTGCAGCTGGATTTTAGTCAAAATTAAATTGAAACTGGCCTATTGTTTTAGTTTAATGATTTTTAGAGCTATTAGGTTGAAATATGTTTAAATTATTATTAAAGAAGGCAACTTTTAATTTAATGAGTTTGGATCAGAGGGGCCTGCATAGCTTCACAGGTACTCAGTTTCAAAGTCAGTCTAAACACACTAATAGATATTTTTTCCTCCACATTACAATTGTTCAGCTTGTTTGTAATGAAAAATTACCAAAAAATGTTGGTCCCATAATTTAATAAATATAACAAAAACCTGAAAAAGTATTCGTACCCTTTGAACTTTTCCACATTTTGTCACATTACAACCACAAACATAAATGTGTTTTATGTAGATTTTAAGTGCAAGACCAACATAAAGTAGTGCATAATTGTGAAGTGGAGGGAAAATAAATCATGGTTTTCCACATTTTTTACAAATAAAAATCTGTAAAGTGTGGCATACACATATGTTCAGCCCCCTTTACTGTGATACCCCTAAATAAAATCTAGCACAACCAACTGCCTTAAGTAAATAGACAGTAAAAAGATTCTAATGAGTAAATAAAGCCCCTCTGTGTGTAATTTAATCTTAGTATAAATACAGCTGCTCCAAGAAGGCCTCACAGGTTTGTTAGAGAACATTAGTGAACAAACAGCATCATGAAGCCCAGGAAACACACCAGGCAGGTCAGGGATAAAGTTGTGGAGAGGTTTAAAGCAGGGTTAGGTTATAAAAATATCTCAAGCTTTGAACATCTCACAGAGGACTGTTCAGTTCATTATCCAAAAATGGAAAGAGTACGGCACAACTGCAAACCTACCAAGACATGGCCTTCCACCTAAACTGACAGGCCAGGGAAGGAGAGCATTAACCAGAGAAGCAGCCAAGAGGCTCATGGTAGCTCTTGAGGAGCTGCAGAGATCCACAGCTCAGGTGGGACAATCTGTCCACAGGACAACTATTACACTCCACAAATCTGGCCTTTATGGAAGAGTGGTGGAAGTTAATGTTGAAAAAAGCCATAAGAAATCCTATTTGCTACAAGCCATGTGGAAGGTGCTCTGGTCTGAACTTTTTGGCCTTAATGCAAAATGCTACTGTATGTGTGGCAGAAAACTTAACACCACACATCACCCTGAACACACAATCCCCACCATGAAACATGGTGGTGGAAGCATCGTGGGGATGCTGTTCTTCAGCAGGGACAGGAAAGCTGGCCAGAGTTGATGGGAAGCTAGATGGAGCCAAATACAGGTTAATCTAAAAAGAAAACCTGTTAGAGACTGCAAAAGACTTGAGACTGGGGCGGAGTTTTACCTTCCAGCAGAACAGTGACCCTAAGCATACAGCCAGAGGCACAATGAACTGGTTTAGAGCAATGCATATTCATGTGTTAGAATGGACCAGTCAAAGTCAACACCTAAATCTAACTGAGAATCTGTGGCAAGACTTGAAAATTACTGTTCACAGACACTCTCCATCCAATCTGACTGAGTTTGAGATAGGGGGGCTAAATACATACATATGCACACAACACTTTTCAGAAAACCATGAATCATTTTCCTTCCACTTCACAATTATGCACTACATTGTGTTGGTCTAGCATATAAAATCTAAATAAAACACATTTATATGTGTGGTTGCAATGTGACAAAATGTGGAAAAGTTCAAGGGGTATGAATACTTTTGCAGGCACTGTATAAGGCTCAGGCATGTTTTGTGGCTCCATACAGATCTTTTTGACCAAAAAAATGCTCAAAATTGGCTCTTTTCATAGTTGAGGCTCCCAACCTGTCCTAGATGGACTCCTGTCTCCAAGAAGCCTTCCAGGAATTTAGAGAGGGCAATTTGCTATTCAGAAGGTCGATGAGTTGATCCCAAGCTCTTAACAGTCCACATGTTGAAGCGGCCATTGGTAAGATATGGATCCCCAAACTGTCCCTGATGCATCCATCAAAGTTTGGTGATTGTGTGATAATAAAAATGGGTAAACACAGTTTGTAGTGTAAAAACTAATATAAACAGCCACATCAAAAAGAAAGTTTTCACAGGACTCAATGCAGTCATGAAAGACCATGTACACCCCATGATTCCATAGCTATAGCAGTGGTTTTCAATTTTTTTGGGCATGCCCCACTTCAGAAGCCAAAAAAGTCCCCACCTCACACCCCACAATTGTATTAATCACTAACAATAAAGAAAATCCACTTTTATTTTACTTAAATAAAAGGTCAATACAATTCATGCCAAAGCATCAGCAAATTTGTGCTTCTTGCTCCTAAAGAAAAAAATCTGACCTTAATTTCACTTCATAATTTTTACCTGGATGTTCACGCCCCCCAGTTTGACAACCACTGAGCTACATAACAGTTTTCCATGTAAATGTATCAGTCTCAGAGATTGTGGAGGAATTTTGGCCCACTCTTCTTTTTCATTGTTGTTTCAGTTCATTGGTTTGGGGCATTCTTTTCTGCAAAGCTCTCTTAAGGTCACAGCACAGCATTTGAACCAGATTGAGGTCTGGACTTTGACTTGGCCACTGCAACACCATGATTCTTTTCTTTTTGAGCCATTCTGTTGTATATTTGCTGGTGAGCTTGGGATCACTGTCTTGTTCAATGACCCAATTTGGTCCAAGCTTTAGGTGCCAGACAAATTTCCTTACATCGGACGCTAGAATACTTTAACTGCAAGATGCCCAGTCCCAGTGGCTGTGAAATAAGCCTAAATCATCACCCCTCCACCACTGTGCTTGGCAATTGGTATGTGCTGATATGCTGCATTTGGTTTTTGCCAAATTTGGCACTGTGCATTACGACCAAACATCTCCACTTTAGTCTCATATGTTCAGAGGACATTGTTCCAGAAGTTTCGTGGTTTGTTCAGATGAAACCTGGAAAACCTAATCTGTGCTGACATGTTCGCTTTAAAAAGAAGAGGCTTTCTCAGTGTGAGCCCTTTCAAACAAGCCTGATTTGTTCAGTCTTTTTCTTATTTTTACATTGAACACACATGAACTTTAACATGCTAACTTGTTAAAAAAAAATGCCACGCAGAAGCTCTGAAAAAAACTTTAAGTTGTAAATTTGATTTCCTTGTAGTAAAAACACATAAGGGGTAAAACCTCTGAAACTGATCCAGCACCTGAAATGCTGTAATAAAAATGAAAAATTACAATTATTTTGAAAATTTCAAGACCCTCTTGGGAGTATTTGTGCCAGGAGAACAAACAAAAATTTTGGTGCTTGTATCTACTTTTGAAATACTGTTAAGACCCAATCCCACGTGCACAAAAGTGATAATGAATAAACCAGAATTCAGGTCGTAGTGAATACCAAATATGTCTTAAGTACTTTGTGACTGAATTTGAGTGTTGCAATGATTTGCAAGATTTCATTAACACCTCATATTGTCACAGTACCAGTTTAGAAATCCCCAAAATTTTCACAAAGAGTTATGATTTCATAATTTCATCAAACAAAATTTCTCCTCAATGAAGTGTCATGATCACAAAACAGCTGACAAGTACAGTACTTTGCCTTGTGAAAATCATAAATACCTCCTGGTATGTCATGTAAATTCTTAATTTCCTTACGTTTCCTAAACAATTCATCAAATTTCTTATCTTTATTGTAACCACTCCATAATGGTTTTCAAGGAGGAGATGTAAATGTAGCACCGTGTCAACCGTTTATCCAGTATGTAAAAACTGCATTACAAATTTCATTTCGTGTTGTTTAATAATCACTTTTTTTTGTACACGGGATCAGTGGTTTAGAGACACTTGTCAACCAATCTTCCTGTATCCGTTGACAATCTTTGTTAAGTCTAATAATTTTTTCAGTCACTGGTGTACTCACTTTTTAAAGTGTTTTTGATTGATCATAAAAAAAAATCCTTGTCAACACAGAAACAGTTATTGAGAGGTGGTACAAATCATTTGACATCAGTCACATAATTCTCTCAGTTCTGCTGTATACTATAAATTAATTATTTCTACAGATAATTAGGCACAACCACATTTTAAAAATATAAAACCCTATCATACACACAAGCATAACAATGACAATGTATATTTTTTTGTTTATTTCTGTCTTCGAGTTACAAGGGAAGCACACATATTCATTTTCTGCCTTTTAAAATTCAGGGGTTTCTTGTTCTGTATCCTGGAAACAGGGCTTAAGAGATTAAAAATAAAGAAAAACATTCAAAAAATTATAGGCATCAAATATATGCGTTTCAGTAAATAAAATACATAATACAATGATAAATCCAGAGGTTGACAAACAGCTGGACAGTGGTTTGGGTTTTTTTTTTGCAAATGAAAACTGACTGTGACATCATGCCATCCTAGGGCTGAAACTAACACACATTTGGTTATCGAGGCTAATTAGAGCCATTTTTACATTTTTAATACCATGTCAAAAAATTGATGTTCATGTTTTACCAGCCTATGTGAATGTTTAAATTGTTTAATAGTTAATAAGGGAATTAACAAGTGAATTTCTGATTATAGTTAAAGTCTTTAAACAAGAATGAATGGCTCCTTTTTATGGTGATACAATTATTGTGCATGCTACAAACATGTATCACACTTCAGGCCAGTGTGCCATCATGAGATTTAGCAGTAAACTATCACAGCTCTGGTAACACCACCTCCACACTGCTGCAAACAAGAGTAAAGAAGGACAAACACTTAACATGTCCTCTGCAGAAAAAGAAGAACTTTGTGACTGAACTGAAGTATTAACTAATCTGACAACTTGAGAGTTTGACCATTTGAGGAACATCCACTCATTGTAAACTCTTTATCCATAAATCCAGTCTGAGCTGTTCTCCTTTTTGGGATTCATGACACTAAAGCCTGTAGATTCATTAGATTTTGGTCCCACCGGTTTGGAAAAAAACAGGCTCGAAAAAGTAAATGTGACCGCGAAGAATGGCTTAAACAAAGAGCACTCCTATCTGACAGCTGAGATAATTTTTGATTGAGACATTTAAAGAAGAAGGAGGGGTGCTGAGGAGCAGGGCTGCACTGTGTCTTTGGAGTCATCCCACAGAAAGACTTGTAATTCTCATCTTTTCAGGACAATTAGTCTTTTGAACTAGTGTATAATATAAGTATTAAACCATACATTATGATAGGATTTACCACCCGCAAAAAAACTAACTATCCCTACGCAAGTCAAACACCTATTATAGTTCAACACAAGCAATAGGCAAAGTTAAGAAGTTCAATGATTCATCAAAAACCTGGATAATCCGCGGTGAACCCAGCCTGACTCACAGAGGCGTCCTTTTCATGTCTACAGTGATACAGCTCCACAAAGCCCTACACAAACTTTAATTCTGTGTCATGCCACAATATACAAAGATACTCAGAGAATGACAAACGCTTTCCTAAAACGGAGAGGAGGAGGAGAAGATGAGTGCTGAAGAAGAGAGGCATCAGGATTATGAGCCTCCTCTTCTGGTTCTGCCGAGCATCAGGGGCCAATACAACGCAGGCTATCAATGGAATACATTCATGCACACACATACACACACGCGCCGTGGCATTTGTGTGACTTGTCATGGTTGACGTGACGTGTCTGCAGGTTGTACAGGGGCACCAGTCTGTGCACATGACCGTGCACTGTGGCCTTCTGGCCTTCTACTCCTTCAAAGTGATGATTTTAATGGAAACTCCTCATTGCGGCAGTGTCAAAAGATGAAAGGGGCATGGTTAATTAAAAGAAAAAAAAAACAGTATTCCTCTTTCCTTTGAAGCAGAGACCGCTCTGAATCGTGGATTGTCATCCTGCAGCCTTCTGTTGGTGAGGAAAAGTTGCCTAAAAGGCTGAATAAAGAAGAAAAAACCTCAATCATGTTAGAACTAAAGAGGCAGCAAGGTGTGGCCTGTGGTACACAGAGTCTAGATTTGTGCTGATGACTCTCCTCCTGTGTTGGTCTCACAGCTCAGTTTAGACTGTCAAGCAATGTGAAAACCACGACAGAAGCCACAAAAGATCAAAAGAAATAATGATGCACTCCTTTCTGATCTAAACTAGCTTTCAGGGTGAAGAAGAGGAGGAAGGGCAGGTGGTAATGAATTCCTAAGTAATTGTGTATATTCTGCAACATCATACTGCAAATCCTCGTGTAGCAATAAAAATCCTTGTGTTGCTGTAAAAAATTGTCTTGTTTAAATATGAATATAGTACTGAGTTTCTGCTCTTTAGGAAATGACAGTCCGTTGTGAGGTGAAGGCCACTCCACCTTCACTACAACTCCATATCCTGAGCCTCGTCCTCCGAAAAGTCTGACATGGAACTCTCGGATGATGAGTCGCCACCTCCTTCCTCCTGCTCCTTTAGAGCCTCCTCTGTGGCATACTTCTGGATATACTCTGAAAGAGACACACAAACAGGAAGAAAGATGAGTCTACAGCAGCCCAGCAACAAAGCATCAGCTTCACTTCTCTCTTTCACACAATTTTAGGTACATCAGTAGTTTCAGACAGACACAGTTTGCAGCATTAAAACCAGAATGTCAATAAGGTAGCAGCTCATATGGCTCAAGAGCCATCACAAATCATGGATTACTGTCATATGTGAAGTAGAGAAAAAAATTATGAGCTTTCTTTTCATTTGCTGGCTGTATTTCACAAACTAATGAGAATTAAAATCCAATGAGAAATCAGAGAGGTTCACACACAATTATATTAATCTCATTCAGCACCAAATTACAGTGTTTGCATTCAGGAATATTATAACTAAAAGCTCGGTAGTAACCATGGCCATAACAAATATGAAAATATGTGAACGCATCAGCATGACATACCATTGATCATATTACTGATGTTAGCCCAGTGATGATAGGATGGCTCCAACCATGCCTTTCTAGTTTGAGTCAACCAAGAGGACCACTCCCTCCATGATCATGACCAATAAGATCATGCTCACCATCTAACAGGATACAAGTGGTATGCAAAATATTTGGCAAAGCAATATTTCAAGCCATCACAGTGCTATTAGGAGTAGGTCTACCATCTAAAAGAAGAGAACCAAAAATCCACCAGCACAACAGGAACAGCAAATAAAATGGCGATAGTGAAATATTGTGAAGCGAGTTTTTCACTCAAAAGTGGGAAGTGGCACTGATCACGTTTGCAAATGAGGTTATTGCCCTGTTACTATTTTGTGAAAATGGAGACGTGCCCGTATAATAAAAACTATGACCTAAGGCCATGGTGTTAGTTAATCGGTCCTTCAGTTGGATGAACTGTAAAAATGTACCTTTCGGTTGCTCCCTTGTATTCTCCACCAAGGGGTCGCCACAACAGATTAATCCGCATTGGTAACTGAGCAGAGGTTTCACACCGGGTGCCCTTCCTAACGCAACCCTCCATGGTGGGAGGGGCCTGTGTCCCCAACCTGGAATTGAACCAGGGACCTTTTGCATGTAAGGCAAATGCACAAACCACTACACTATAGGGGAGGGCTGAATTTGGGGTTCATTTATTCACTTGCTTAGGAGTTTTCATATGCATCACATCACTAATCTGTGACCATGTCCAGAATTAGTTCAGGACGTACAGAAAAGGGTTTTAGCACCGTTTCAGAAATCTATCTATACCAACACAGCTGAAAATGGAAATGATATCTAGGGATGGGAAACTGTCCAGTCTGTCTAAATCATATGGATTCATTGCATTTTGCCTCGCTGCCATGTTTATCTGACAGTTTTTCTGCAAAATGATGGCATCAAACTCATCACAGGGGAGCTTTGGCACACCGAGTCAAGTCTACTGACTCTTCGGATAAGAAATACTTGTACCCACCAAAGAAGTTTATAACTTCCCCAAGCTATGAACACCATTTCTATGACACAAATATTAACCCATTTCTTAACAGTAGGGTTTAATTTATTCAAACATAAAAATAAAAATTGTGTCACAAACAGCCAAAAATAAAAGGTAAAATGCACAGGCTTTGGTTAACTGAGCACATTTTTCCCCTCAATACAAAAAAGTACATTTTCATGAATCATTTTCCATCAATAACAAAATGACCAGTGGCTATATGCATGTTGATGTAAACTTGAAGTTTGGCTGTGTAGTTATAGAAAATAATACAGATGTTAATGAATCATGGAAGGATTCATGAAAATGTCATATTGACTAACAAAACCTTGTCAAGAAAAGGATATAAATTTGACCATGCAGACCTATTTACAGAAAACTACAAAAAGTTTAAGTACCTTCAGCATTTGTGGAAATAACAAAAAATACTTTTAAAAAGCTAAAGTTTAAAATAAAATAAAATAAACTAGAATAAAATAAAAGCTCCATATAGGACAATGCAGTCAGCTTAGCTGTCACAGAAAATATTTCATTTATATGAAACTCAAATTTCTGAACATGAATGGAGGATCCAAAAGATACATGCCTCTACATTTCTGAGGCAAATACGTGCCACAAACCTACCTGTTTTATGCACATTTTCAATTTAACCATCAATAAAAACAAGCCTGAATATAAAACTTTTGGAAACCTGTCATAGGATTGTCTCTGACCCCTTATCTAACATTTTGGGAATGCAACTATTACAGCACTGCATGAAATGATTTTCTTTTAAATCATTTGTCTACACACAGGGGAGCTACCTTTGATTTTGTGTTTATAATCCTCTGGCCGGTGCAGGTACATGGCGGCTGCATCCCCATTCAGAGGATCAATGGGGTTGGGGTAGGCGAGCAGCTGAGGGAGGAACGACTCAAAGATGTTGGTGAGGTCTGGTGGATGTGAGGACAAAGATCAGTCAGTTCAGAAAACAAAGCTGCAGAAAAATAACAACAAGCTGGAGAGACCTTGCATTACTTACAATCATGAGTTCATTATATATGCACCACCAGGGGCTTTTATAATGAAATGTTTACATCACAGAACACTTGTGTGTGAGCGAAGTGTGAGTGAATGATGAAGAAGTAACTCCAACATTAATGGCTTTTATAACAGTGTTAACCTCACTGTGCATACTGTGTAGGGTAAGACATTTTACCTATTTACTAAACTAGCCAGAGACTGACTATTTTTGAACCACTGTCACGTTTTGAACATTATGAGTATTGCATTACAGTTTTTCGCACAGATAGTCTTTACCTGGATTAGCCAGCTAGGTATATTTTGTAGTTTATTGTTCATCTGTCTGAAACTGAATAATCCCCTCACTCTTATTTCAAAAGTTCAATTACTGCCAGCAGGCCAACTCTGGTCCTTCCCATCTAGTGTTTCTCTACAGGCAGGCTGGTCAGGTTGTTGTTGTGGCACTCAATGCACTTCAACTCTGTCATCCCGTGGTCGAACAAATGTTGACTGTAGCAGCTGGTGACAGCAGATCCAATGCAGCCTGGAGGGAATCTCTAACCAGAACCTGCTGCAGTTACACCAAGGCTCCAGAGGCAAACAGGAAAAACTGTCACTGGCTACAGTCCAAGATGAAGTATAAGTCTCTATATCTGATGAGGAACTGAATGGAGAAGCAGCTGATTATCTCTGCATTTCACAAAGTATGTAAGCGGACATGCAAGTTCACATCTTCTTTCAGGTGCTCCTGTTAAGGATCACCACACCGATTATTTGCCTTCATCTCACCCTATCCCTTGCATTCTCTTCTCTCACTCCAAACCTCTTCACGTCCTCCTTTATTACATCCATGAACCTTCTCTGTGGTCTTCCTCTTCTCCTTGGCAGCTCTATCTTCAACATCCTTTGTCCAATATAGCCACTATCCCTACTCTGTATATGTCCAAACCATCGCAACCTTACTTCTCTGACTTCAAACCACTCCACCTGAGCTGTCCCTCTGATGTGCTCATTTCTAA
>VUQH01073799.1:0-10087 GCA_015106775.1 Etroplus canarensis
ATGGAGTGCTTTGTGACAGAAGGACAGCAGCAAGAGTGAAAGGGAAGGTTTACAAGACCGTAGTGAGACCTGCTTTGATGTATGGTTTGGAGACGGTGGCAGAACTGAAGATGTTGAGATTTTCCCTGGGAGTGACCAGGATGGACATCAGAGGGACAGCTCAGGCTGAGATGGTTTGGACATGTTCAGAGGAGGGATAGTGGACATATTGGACACAGATGTTGAAGATGGAGCTGCCAGGCTGGAGGAGAAGAGGAAGACCACAGAGAAGATTGATGGATGTAGTGAAGGAGGACATGCAGAGGGTTGGTGTGAGGGAAGAGGATGCAGGGATGGAGGCAGATGATCTGCTGTGGCGGCCCCTAACAGGAGCGGCTGAGATAAGACTCAGTTTCTATTGAACTATATTTTTCATGTCATTTCATTATTTGACTTTTTTATGTTATATTCATTTATTTTAAAGTGCCATGTATTTTCTCATATATTTTTATGCCCATTTGTTCTGATTTTTGCTTTTTTTACATTTTGCTTTGTTTTACTGCGCTTTTATTTTGAAGGACAATCCGCGGCGCTTCCGTTTCTCGTAACCATTTAATCCTTTCCCACAATGCATTGTGCGCACAGCCGCTGCTTCCTGTTTATTGTGACCGTTTCCTCCGGTGAATTTGACGGTTAACGCCGCTCCCCGGACGCCAAACCTCGGTAAGTCACCGGAGTTCGGTCCGTTTCAGCGGCGGTTCGGCTCTTTTATTTTGACAGCGGCGAGAACGGCGGCGCTTCCTCCGCGGTGACTGCAGGCCGGAACTGCGCTCAAAGAACCGTCGTTTTTACGGCGGCTCTCTGCTCGCCGCGCAGGAGGATCGTCTTACCTGTCAAAAGACGGTTTGATGAATATTTCGCTGTTACGGAAAGTTCGGCCTCCGTCTGAGTGAGGAATAAACCGTAAGTGAGGGCGGACCGGGCCGCTTTAATAATGGATGCCCTGCTGGCAGCCGCCCTCCGCGCATAGCGAGCCGGGAAATTACCGGAAAATGTTTCACATTTGCGCTCATTCGTACCGAACGCCTGACGTTTATGTCTTCATCTCACCGATATTCCGTGTTTGGCCCATCAAACGAGCCGTTCCGGAGGAAAAATCCGCCCGGCGCGGGGTCAGGGCTTCCGGCGGGCTGATCGAGCTTAAAACGGCGGATCTTTGAACGGAGTCCGGAACGGACTGTGTGTTAAAGGCGGAACTACAGACAGAACTGTACATATAAGACGGAACTAAAGACAGAATCGTGCATTAAAGACATGAGTAAAGACAGAACCCTGCTTTACAGGCAGAACCTTGCTTTACAGGCGGAGCTACAGACAGAACCCTGCTAAAGACATGACTACAGACAGAACCACGTGTTAAAGACATGACTACAGACAGAACCCTGCTTTACAGGCAGAACTACAGACAGAACCACGCGTTAAAGACATGACTACAGACAGAACCACGCGTTAAAGACATGACTACGGGCAGAACTACAGACAGAACCACGCGTTAAAGACGGAACGGTGCGTCAATGCTGGAACCCTGTGTGACAGGCGGAACTAAAGACGGAACCGTGCACTAAAGATGGAACTTGAGCAGTACAAGCACGCCATCACAAACCAGCTTCTTGACAGTGAATTGCAGGGCAGCACAAGCGCACCTCGTAAAAGCATAAATGCTGGTAATGGCGTCAGCCATTACATCAGAGCCAAAATGCCACAACAGCCATACGATCTTTAGCTTACGTACGATCTTTCGCGTCTATTTATTGAACCTTTCATGTTTTTATTTTTTAAATGTAACCAATCACTCTGAAGCCCAGTTGATCTATTTGCCCCGCCCTTTTCAGGCCTGCAGGTGCTCCTCTGAAGTTCCTCCTCACCTCTTGGCTCCGGGTTCACTGGTTCAGGATGGAGGACTCGGAGGTGGAGCTGGCGGTGTCGGAGCCTGATGCCCTGGGTGCCGACTTCATCACAGTGGAGCTGGACACGCAGCCCATTGAATACGTGGTGAAGTGGGCCGAGGTTGGCTCCAAGTTCACCATTTCCTGTGTGAAGAAAGACTCGGACGAACCGTCTGACCTGACGGCTGACCAGCTGAAGATTGAGACGGACGAGGCCTTCTTCGCCCCATACGAAGAGGTGTACCCCTGCGAAGTGACGGAGCAGAGCGTGGAGATAAAGACAGACTCTGATGAGGAGGAGGATGGCGTGGAGGAGCACGAGGTTCTGGTGGAGGCGGGCAGCAGCCAGCTTGATGGCGAGGCCGACTCGGACCAGGACAACTACGAGCCCGACGAGCGACAGTTCCGCTGCAGCTACTGCGGGAAGTGCTACAGCCACGCGTCCAGCCTGTACCGCCACCAGCAGACGCACACAAGCAAGAGTGCTGGAGCTCCGCCCCCTGCCAAGCGAGCGCTGGAGCCGACACACCAGGACGCTCGCTACACCTGCCCCCACTGCGGCATGAGCTTCAAAGGAAGCAGGTTTGTCGCGTTCAGTGTCGGGCTGGGCGATATGATCACTTATAGTGGAAAGGACCTTTTTTTTTAACTTTTTGAATGGCGCTGGTTTTTCTTACTTAGCCCAGGAGTGTCAAACTATTCTATATCGTGGGCCACAGACTTGTTAACATGCTAAGACATGTTAAGTGGGCCGCATCAGTAAAGCGATAATTTCACTATAAAGAAAAGGCACCTATGAATGGTTCCCTTTACTGTCGGTGCAAAGACTTAGCAACACATTAAACCTGAGATGTCTGAAGAAAAAGAAGCATAACATCACGTGTTCAGCGGTCTGAAGAAAAGCCGCTGCAGTAAAGCAAAGAAACCTCTGAGCTTGGATGTAAGAAATAACTTTATCCTGTAACTAAAAAGAGCATAAATTATCTGTGAAATCACTGAAAATGTCTCATTTTTTACTGTGTAAAATTCTACTTTAAAAAGCAACAAAAGGAACCTTTCTGTAATTATTTAGAATATTAAAGAACTAACTAATTTTTAACCGATTCCTTATGTTGCTGCATGACGGGCCGTGGGTCGCATCTGTCAGGAAGAAGTCAGTAACACTGAAAATACAGCTATAGGTCCAATTTTGTTCAATTCAGTTTTATTCATATAGCGCCAATTTACAACAAAAGTTGCTTCAAGGTGCTTCACACTGTAAGGCAAAGACCCGACCATCCCCTTTGAGCAGCACTAGGCGACTGTGGGAAGAAAGAACTCCCTTTTAACAGAAAGAGACCTCCAGCAGAACCAGGCTCAGGGAGGGGCAGCCATCTGCCTCTACTGGTTGGCCTCAGTATTTTCAAAGGCCATCCAGTGGGCTGAATTGAACCCTTTGGGGGTCAGTTCTGGACCGCGGGCCTTATGTTTAATACCCCTGATTTGGAACTTGCAGCCTAATGCTTAATTAAGAATGTAAATAAATGAAATATTCATGTAAAAAATATAAAAAACTTTAAAAGGCCTAGCATACACATGAGGGTATAATTATTAGCCTTCCTATGAAATGTAAACATTTTTTTCAAAATTTTCCCAACTGCTTTTTTTAACAGAGCGAGGAATCCCAGCTCATTCTTCTTTGGCCAGTCCCTCAAGCTCCTCCAGATTTGGTGGTCTTCTGGCACAGACCTTGGTCTTCAGTTCACTCCACAAATTTAAATTGGATTCAACTCGGGACTTTGTGCAGGCCAGTCAGTAACGTTCACTTAGAAGTTCTTCAGCAGGAGTGACGTATGTTTTGTGGTGTTGCCGTGCTAGAAGACAAGGCAACCACCCAGACCCAGTTTTGCTGCCGACTACTTGAAGTTTTCCTTCAGAATCTTCACATATCCTTCTTTCTTGATGATTCCCAGCTCCAGACCCACTGAAGCATCCCCACAGCATAATACTCCCACCGCCATGTTTCACAGTGGGGTGTTCTGTGGTTTATACACCTGTCCTTTTTCTTCAAACATGTGTTCAAGGAGCTCTAGTTTTATTTCATCTGACCCAAGGTCACACTT
This sequence comes from Etroplus canarensis, assembly GCA_015106775.1. NCBI lineage: Eukaryota > Metazoa > Chordata > Actinopteri > Cichliformes > Cichlidae > Etroplus > Etroplus canarensis. Next base: position 4,028 of record VUQH01073799.1, read on the forward strand.
CCGGTATACACAATGTTTCTCCAGGTCGTCCTTGGCATACTTCAGTCTGACCCAAATGTGTCTCTTCTGCAGGAGTGGCGTTTTTCTTGGTTTGCCTCCTCACAGTCCGTGCCCGTTCAGGACTCTAGTGACTGTCTTCTTTGACTCTGCAATTCCTGACCTGGGGTCCTCAGAGACGTCGCTCACTAGTTTTCTTTCCAGTGTGTTTGAAATCTTTGCCTTCCTACCTCTGCCAGGCCTGTTCTGTACTGTGTACTTTGAATTTCTCGATTATACTCCTCACTCCAGTTTTCAACACTTCGTTTATCCTTCTCCTGTTTTGTGAGCATCAGCAGTTCTTTTTCTCAAGTCTGAACTGATCTCTTATTTTTGGCATGTTGCTTTTTTCAAGTGAAGGCTCAAACCTTTACTGCAGTTTTTATACTGTGTATATTAGAAGATAACATGAGTTTACTTGATTTTACAATCTTTTAACATTAAAACGTCACTGCACAGCAGTGATTTGTGCTATGGCACAACGAATAGGTCAGTTTTTAAGGAGGCTGATATTGGCCCTGGTAGTTTTTGTTTTTTGTGGAATATTTTTCTTTGTGTATAAAGTAAAATAATGTAAGCATCCAAATTAAAAACTAGGATGTTTAGAAATGCTATGTTAAAAATTCCTTGCGCTTTTAAAAAAGCAACTGGGGAAATTTTTAAAAACTTTAAATTTCAAAAGGGGGCTAATAAATTTATCCTTGTGTGTAAATATTTCACTGTAATTATTCCTCTCATTAATGTATAGCAGCACCACCTGTTGGATGACAGATATTCTATCTTCACCCTTCACTAACCCTGACAGACAGCTGAGCCTCTCTGTGTTTGGAAGTTGTAAACCAGCGTTAGAAAGTAGCCTCGCAGTGTGGGACTGATAACAGCAGTTCTGTAGTATACTGACGCAGAGAATAAGTGTTTGTTTTTCAACTGTGTCAGAGTAAACAGACATAACTTGCAACCAAAGTGAAGTGTAACCACAATCTGGACACTAGCCTGCAAAGAACAAGAAGAGCTACTGCGGTTAACACTGCTAACATTAGCCACACTCTGAACTAATCTGTGTACGACATTTAAAACACAGTTTAATTATCAAGAAGACTCTGAAAGAATTAGTGTTAGTTTCAAATGGTTTCTAAATACATGTGCAGTATCTATGTTTAACTGATGAGTAAATTAGTGGCAGGAACATCCTGGGTAAACCGAACTTGAAATAAATGACAAAGCAGAATATGAAATGATCGCTTTAATTTCTTTATCTGTTCATCATATCGCACAGCTCAAATTCTGCGGTTGACATTTCTGTACTCGACTTGTCCTTCTGTCCCATTTGTGATCTAACTTCCTGCTCCTCTGTTCACCTGACAGGATGCTGGGCAGCCACCTGCGGCTGCACGGGAAGCGGCGAATTCACCCCTGCAACATCTGCGGGAAGGAGTTCAACCACAGCTCCAGCCTGTCGCGCCACCGCCTCATCCACAAGAAAGGGAAGGGCATCCCCAAGGACGCAACGCTTGGCGCCAACGTGGCCGCCCTGCGCCACTCGCTGAAGGCTGGCACCAAGAACAGGAAGATCAAGCGGCAGCAGCAGCAGCAGCACGTGGCAACCGCTATCATTCAGAGCCAGGGTGGTGATAAGTTCTACGCCTGCCCGCAGTGCGACATGAGCTTCAGGACGTCCACGCAGCTGTCAAAGCATCAGGTGACACATGTCAAGGAGCTGCTGGACAACTACACGCCCGGCAAGGAGAACCTTGCCGAGACCTCGTCCGACCTCAAGATCCGCCTCAAGCTCTGCTCCCGCGACAAGCCCAACTTCTACACCCTGTGTAAGAAGAACCGCCGCCGCCGGGGGGGCCGGGGTGCCAAACGGGGCTCCAGCACCTCAGAGGAGGAGGATGCCGCGGGGGGAGGGCGCCACGGCTGTGGCCAGTGTGGGAAGCAGTTTAGCCACGCCTCCAGCCTGGCACGACACCAGCAGATCCACAGGACAGGGGATGGCGGAGGCCGAGGGAAACCACAGCAGCACCCAAAGACCGCCAAGAACAAGACCTACACGTGCGCGGCGTGCAACAAGACCTTCATGCACTCATCCAGTTTCTCGCGCCACAAGAAGGCCCATATGGAGGAGGAGCATAGGGCCCGCACTGCTGCTGCCAAGCGCAGGAAGAGACCCGTTTTAGATGAGACCGCGCCGCTCGAGTCTGACTCGGAGTGAAGCTGGTGGCTCTGGACTGGACTCGCACAGGTTCTGGATCAGCACTGACTGGTTCTGGACTGGTTCGGGATCAGTTCTGGAAAAGTTCTAATTGAAAAAGTTTTGGACCAGTTCTGGACCAGTTGGGGACGGATTATGGTTGTCCAGGTTTCAGGAACTGGAACTGGTTCTTCTTCTCTGGTGTAGATAGCAGCAGGACATCCATATATGGTCGCACAGTGGGTGGCTCTAAGCCTGCAGTCATGTCCATATATGGTCACAACTGATCGTTAGCTAAACGCTCTTAAGAATGGGATTAGATTTACTGCCCCGCCCCCCTGCCCCGCCCCCTCACCTATCTGTTCGCTGTCACATAGACACTTCAATCTGCCCTCTCGACACTCAATTTCCCATCAACCACCTGTAGGAGAGAGGTGGCATCACGCAGAAGATCATGGGAAACGGAGTCCTCACATCAGTCTTACCTGCAGGTTCAGTTTCTGAGGGTCGGACCGCCGATCTGTCAATATCACCGATAAATCAGTCGATCGATGGTTCCAATCTGCAGCTAACTGACGATCAATCGCCACTTCATCCACGAAACAAATTAACAAATTATTGATTGAGGTGATCGGCATGATTACAAGTTTTTCCTAAATAAATCTAAAATCTGATCTGGAACAAAAAATTAATCTGCTGCAGCGCCCTCTTGCTGCAGCTAAAGGTTGCAATGATTATTATTGATTATTAGGACTTTGATAACTGCCTTGCTCTTGTTTACTTCCTGCGTTTCCTCTGACACCCCCCTAAAAGAGAGGGGGAAAAAAAGTGATACCATTGGCTGAAGTTCTTCCTGGCACAGCGTTGTGATTGGTTGGCTGTGTTTCAGCTTCCACATGTTATTTATTGTTTTTTAAGGGTTAAAATGCGACCTGCAGCTGGTCGGCCTTCTTTGTTGTTGTTGGAGGTCAAAGGTCAAACTGCACTACTTATTTATGAAATTGATGTATTATAGAAACCGTATTTAAATATCACACAAAAAAAATTTAAGCGGCGTCCTTTAGCTTCTTCATCTTCATCGTCACCAACAGCACACAGGAAGAAATGGTTTTCAAAGTAAAAGCCTCCAAACAGGCCCTAGAAAAAGAAACAAATCGACTGAGTTCTGTCAGAAATATATAGACGCAGATGGCGCGGCACGGTGAGCCAGCACAGACACAAATGGTGAAAATCAGACATTCCTCTGAGGAAACATCAGGTTAAAGCTGGAAGCCAGAAATTCGGAATCATGGTTGAAAGTAAATTTAAAACAAAAAGCATCGCAGACGACATTTTAAATTGAGTTTCCACAGACTGAAGCTCAGTCTGAAGCTGCGCACTGAGCAGGTCCAGACAGTCCTGGCAACATCTGGATTGAACATCACTCGGTCTGCAGCTTTTCTTTGTTATTGGTTAAAATAGCCAACAGAACCCAAAAAGAAGCCTGACAGAACCGAGTGAACTAACTCAGAGGAACATCTGGAGGCTGTGAGGAGAGTTTCCAGTGAGCAGACCCTGGGTCAGGAGATGTCAGATCAGACTTTTTGTTTTCCCCATACTGGACTGGACTCAGCATCTGATCAGGCCGATTGATCTGATCAGACTGATCTGATCCTGATCAGAGAAAAGACATAAAAAAATAAAGTTTCTGTTAAGTTAATCAAAGATGTGGGACTCTGATCTGATTGGACTCTTGATTGATCTCATTTGATCTTGATCAGTGAGAAAATAAAAACTTGAGTTTTCTTGGTTTGTTGGAGAGATGAGGATGAGAAAAGCTTCCTGTTTGTTAAAATATTCTAATATTAGGGACTCTGATGGACTCCCGCCAAAATAAAAGCCTCACCTGTGGACAGCTCGAAGCCCCACCCCCTCACTCTTTCTGTTTCCTGCTCGTCGACACTTTTGAGTTTGTGACTTTTACTGTGTGAATTGGATTTGATTTCATTTAATAGTGACCTATTTATTGTGTGTGGGTGGCCAAACATCAGCGCCGCCCCTCAACACCCCCCATAGAAGAAGAGGCTTCCCCGCCCCCGTCCCGGCCCCCTCCTTGTTCTGGTCTGTTTGGAGGCCTTAAAGCTGCCGTTCTCCTCTCTGTGCACAGCACACGTTAGATCCATGTTGTTGGTTTGTTGGGCGAAGCTTCACCTCGTCATTGTATCGTGTTTGCTGATAGAATAAACCCAGTTGACATGTTTTGTCTTGCGTTTTGTAATAAACCTTTGAAAGAAGTTTCCTCTTTGATTCTCATTAAACTCACACGCCTGAGCCGAGCGCAGGAACGCCAATCACTGATCCATCGCGCCGGCGGACGTCAGTCAGTCACGTCGTTAGAGGACGAGGGGGCTTCATGTTTTAAATCTGATTGCTCGTCAGGTCAGTTTGATTTCTACAGCACCAACTCACACACAGAGCAAACGGGGGCGTTTCCAGGACTTTTTAAATGGGGGGCAAGACTGGACGTGGACTTGGACGCGTGGAGGAACCATCGTCACCCTCTTGGCCATCATCAGTGGCATTGTCTGTGGCCAACGCCTACTCGCAACCAATACGCCACTATACGGTAGCTGTAAGTCAGAAACACGTTCAGTAAGTGCTGTGGTCGTCAAGAACACGTCAAAATATGTCTACATACATCAATATGTGTTGGAGGTAAGTTTGCTATAAGTTACACATAGGTTAGAAATAAGTTTTGGGTATGCTAGACATTACCTCCACCTATGTTTAACTTACCAATAACTTATTCAACATATACGCCAACCTATTTGCCGAATTTTTCATACGTGGGCATACACTGGTTAAATCGTCAAGCTGTGATAGGGGCTTTGATGGTGAAAGCTGCTGTGTCAGCAAAGTATATTTACAGGATGTGAACCAGCAGCCTCATCATGTATATTATTAGATCATGGTTATTGATTCATTGACGTGTCACAGTAGTGTTCAGCTGTTGATCATTATAATGCAAAAGAACTGAAGCTTTAAAATAAATAGTGTGGTGTATAAATTACAACATTTGCAGCCAATATCTAACAGAAAGTGGCGTAACAGACGTGTTTAAGTAAAGTATTTGAATTAAAAACATCTACCTTCAGGGTCTTCCTCGTGTCCTCCCACGTTAATTCGCTGTGGCGCCCCCTTGGGGAGAATACAAGGGAACAGCTGAAGGTACATTGTCTCCTGAAGACAAACTGGGAGCTGGTTCCACAGGAGAGGAACCTGATAGCTGAAGGCTCTGCCTCCCATTCTACTTTTAAACACTTTAGGAACCACAAGTAGGTCTGCACTCTGAGAGAGAAGTGCTCTAATGGGAAAATATGGTACAATGAGGTCTTTAAGATAGGATGGGGCCTGATTGTTCAAGAAGAATTTTAAATTTATTCATTGTTTGAAAAGACTTAAACCATAAAACTGCACTAAAAAGTGGGGTTTTAAACCTGCTGACAGTCTGAATGTGTTCAAACATGCTTGTGGCCACTTCATTAGGTACACCTTGCTGGTAACAGGTTGGACCCTTTTTAATTTTTGGTGTCACAGATTCAACAAGTTGCTGAAACATTCCTCAGAGATGTTGCTCCATGTTGACATGACAGCATCACACACTTGCTGCAGATTTGAACATCCATAATGAGAATCTCCTGTTCCACCACATCCCAAAGCTGCTCTGTTGGACTGAGATCTACTGACTGTGGAGGACATCTGAGGACAGTGAACTCATCGTCATGTCTGAGATGATCTGAGCTTTGTGACATGGTGTGTTATCCTGCTGGAAGCAGCCATCAGAAGATGGT
>VUQH01073806.1:0-21128 GCA_015106775.1 Etroplus canarensis
CACAGACTTCTTCTTCTTCTTCTTGTAAATTTTATTGGCGGTTGGCAAACAGAGTGCATTACCGCCACCAACTAGTATCGAGTCCACCCGTATCATCCCTGTCTAAGGCCTGTGACCCTGGCGACATCAGCCAAGACCGCAGGCCCTTTCAAACTAAAAACTGTACCAAAGCCTGAACACGGCATTCAGGTGGTGCTGCTTAGGTTCTCTTGAACTAAAAAAGTCTTCTTCTTCTTCTTCTTGTAATTTTTATTGGCGGTTGGCAAACAGAGTGCATTACCGCCACCGACTAGTATCTCGTCTACCCTTATCATCCCTGCGCAGGGCCCACGGCCTTGGCTGATGACGCCAGGGTCAAACCAAAAATTGCACCGAAGTGTGAACGTGGAGTTCTTCTTCTTCTTGTAAATTTTATTGGCGGTTGGCAAACAACAAAATAGTTCATTACCGCCACCCACTAGTATCCCGTCCACTCGTGTCCTTGCCCTTCTGCTCTTGTCGTCTCTGTGTCTCCTTTCTCCTTCATCTCCTCTGTGTCTCCTGTCTCCTTCAACTTCTCCGTGTCTCCTTTCTCTGTGTCTCCTGTCTCCTTCATCTTCTCCGTGTCTGCTTCATCTTCTGTGTCTCCTGTCTCCTTCATCTTCTCTTTGACTCCTGTCTCCTTCATCTTCTCTTTGACTCCTGTCTCCTTCATCTCTGCGACTCCTTTCTCAAGGGAACCTAAACTTAAACTTAAAGGTGTCCCAAACAAGTCACTCCCCTCCTCAAGACATGCCCAGACATGTTGCACTTCAAGGTACCTTCATCCTTTGAGGTGACATCCAGGTAAAACAATTTGCATGTATGTAACTGTTGAATACTGTTTTTATAACAAAAGCCTTCCCAGAAGAGTGGAAGCTGTTATAGGTGCAGAGTGGGGACCAACTCTGTATTAATGCCTGTGGATTTAGAATAAGATGCCATGAAAGCTTCTGTAGTTGCAACGTGTGGGCAAATACTTTTGTTCATATAGTGCTTTCAGGAGTGCTTTTGTATAAATATCACACACTATTGGCGCACTCACAAATTTGACAAGATTCCTGTCGTAAAAATCAAATGGTAAGTGATTATGTGTTGCACTGGAATTAAGACAGAGGTATCCTTAAACCCTAAATGCACACATACTATCTGGGTGCCCTGTCCAGTTTGTGCTGCCTAGTGATGCACCTCAGTAAGCCCTAGCAGCATGCAGGTGAACTCACTCATATGAAAATGTAACGTTGCCAATATCAGGAAGCTGTCAACCCTTTAGATCATGCATTATGTTGTGTGTATTTCAGAAAAAACAACCTGTAGTCCTTCACCTAAAGCACATGCATAAAAACACACACACAGTTATGTGCACACTCAGTGTGCTGATATAAAGCTTTCCAGACTGCAGGGTAAAAGAGTGACCACAAGGGGTTTTTAAACCTCTACAAAGCCCATTGGTTACTCAAAAGCTGCATTATAAATAGCAAATATGATTGGCTGGTGTAGGCTGAGGAGGAAAAAAAAACGCTGAAGGGGAGGAGAATGAGGTCTATTTACAATTAAAATTTAAAGTAGCATCACCATTATCACCTGAAGAGAACAACTAGTCTGTGTGCAGTGTGGTTATTAAATACCTTTAATATTTGAGGTTGGTATTGTTTTTTACAAATAATCTTCTGTAGTCTTCTGCAGAGGAAAATATGCAAACAAGATTGCAATAACCAATGTTGTACTATATGCAGCACGTGACTAGAATTAAAAACTAAAACCATGTTGTTGGCTATTTTAAATATCTTCTTCTTATTCAGTGTTTAAATGATATAATTCAAAGATTAACCACAAAGGCCTGCTGATGTGGATAACACAAAGATAAATATGTTCAGTCACTGGTTCAGATTTCATTCAGGTAGTGATGTAAGAGGTCTGTTGAATTCAGCTGAGCACCAAGCTGACAATTTAAATACTCCACTCTCAGCAGATCTTTATTTTTCCTAGTTATAAAAGGTCTGTATTGAGCGTTTTATGAGAACAGACTCAGGGCCAGTTTGCCTTCCTCCAGCCCTGTTTTCAAAAGGCAGGGATGCATGCGGTGGAAGCTGATCAGGGTTCAGACTCCCGGTGAAGTCACCCTTTCCATCCGGGTGCAGGTTCGACGGCTCATCTTGCCCAGCCCCCACCCGGTTACCTAGAAGACCGGCTTGTATCGGGTGTAATATTCTGATTGGCCCGGTTGTTTGGTGTGGGCGTGGTGACGGGAGTGGCCTGAAGTATTGTGATCTCACAATCAGCTGTTTTGTACGCTCTACATTCTGATCCGAGGATCAGCTGGAGGCAGCAATAAACAGGAAAATCTGCAGCGTAAAAACTAGAGGAAAGGTGGGGAAAGCTGCAGATGTTATGATCTGAAAACATCAGTGTAAAATTTTTACACTAAGCCCTTCTTCTGAGAAGAAAGCCTTTTATTTTTATATAATGCTGTTATAACTACCTCACATAAAGGCTATCTAAAGCTATGCTTTAAGAGTTGTCGTTTCTACTGTGTGTGAGATCTCGTTTACAACTTGAATAATACTGCAAGGCAGGTAAGCACTTCTTTATTTTCCTTTTGTGTCAAGCTGTGTGCTCTAAAGAGGCATCAAACTAACCTACATCTTTGTCATTGACTCAGCTGCTTCCCTTATACGGTTATCAAAAAAATCCACCACACACCAGCTGCCGTGAAATCAAGGGAATTGCATCTTATTCTGTCTTTGCCTTATCATTTATTATGACCTATTAATAGGGCACGGATAGATTTGGAAGCAGCACAGGCCCTGATTTTTTCTAAAAAAAAGGCTTATTTAGGTCGATTCGACGTCCTACATATAAAAAAAGATATGACAGCAGCCTGCATACAGTTACATCCTATAGGACGACAGCAGTCGATGCTTTGCAAATTGCACCAAATGCTGATGTGGACTCGACGGCGGATTTGATATAGTTGTTTACAGGCCGACCAAGGAAGCTGATATTTATATATTTTTAAATATGTATACATTTATATACTCGGCCTAACTTGTGCTATTCCGTGAAATAACCGTGTGGTTGTGTGTGCAGTAGCCTGTCCAGTCGATGCCTTTCGTGCAGTGCTGCTGAGCCACAGCTGTCATTGCTTTGACCCTTCAGCTGTAGCTGCAGCTTATACGGATAATTCATGTTTAACCCGGATACCCCGCACACAAAGTCGTGTCTTCTCCCGGCTGTCGGTGCTCTGACGTGGAGTTCGATTGTTTTATGTTTCATCAAGAGCCGGGAGTATCTTATAATGTCTGAAACGTAAACACTGCTGCTTCGAGCGGCGTAATTGTTTCATAAGCGCTCCAGACGGCGACCGTAGACAACAGCCACCGTTCGTATATTTGGATGGTTTTCGGCATCGTGAAGGAAAATTATGTAGCTTGCAAACACACGATCGTAAGATCCCAGTTTTATTTTCTCTGTTTGCGATTCCGACCGATGTTTTTTTTTTTTTTTTCTCCCTCCGGTCGCAAAATAGACTGGAGCCTCTCTGTCAGTGTCAGTGACGTAGCGTGACGTCAGGCGTATGTTGTTTTTATTTCTCGGGAGCCCCGCCCACTCATCTTCTCTTCTTTTTATTTTTTTCAAGCAATAGAATTGCCCATAACTCATAATATGTAAAGCTGTGCCTGTAAAATATGTTCTATAGTGGCATTTTTATAAATTCACTAAACAAAACCCATCATGCTCTGTAACAAATGAATTCTGTGTTATATATGCCATATCTTCTTTTATATGGTGGTTTAATCTTATGAACATAATGGCTACTCTTCCTATATGTTCTCCTTGTTAAATCTGGTAGTTTATTTAACAGTGTCAATGATCAGAGAAACAATAAATGAGCCAGAGTTACCCTAAAGCAGGATCTCCAACCTGAGGCTGCGGAGCTGTATGTGGCTCTTTTGCCCATCTCCAGCAGCTCCCTAAGACTGTGATAAAAAGCACAGTGAATATGAAAATGAACAATGGTTATTTATTTTTTTAATATTTTCATTTTTAATAATCACCCCTGAAGGAGATTCTTTACAGTTTTTTTTGTAAAACTGATAAAAAAGCAAACAATTTAACATTTTAGTTTCATATTTTCACAAATCTAACAAAAACAAGGTATCATTGTAGTGTAAATTTAACTGCGGTCCTCTGAAAAGTAGTTACATGTTTTAAAAGATTTTAATTTGCACCCAATTAGGCATACAGAGGCTGTGTGTAATAGTCTGTGTCACCTTCATCATAAGCCTCAAATATGTTTTAGTCAAAAAGAGCTCAAAATTGACTCCTTTGATAGTAAACATTGCCAACCCCTGCCCCAGAGGGCTAAATTTCACCTGTTGTCCCTGGCCAGAAAAGGCATCCGAAAATACAATAGAACAAAACGTAATTTTCTTCTTGTTAATGGGTGGATTTGATAAGGTTTAAACAACATGTACACCATATATTTAGGAACTCCATCTCTGAGAATATAGTTCATAGATGCATTTCTTTGTGGCTTTGTCAGAGTCTATATTTACACCATTTAGATTGCCCTGAATTAGACTGTGCAATCACCAAACTGATAAAAACGATTTTATCAAGAAAGTGATCCCAAGACTCCATGTTGGATGTTTATTTGTAAGTTTTTTTCAACTTGTGCAAAACAGCGGTCTGCACAAAAATGTTGTTTATCTGAATTTATTTGTCATAGTCCCATGACTTAATGACTTATATTAGTCCAGGAATGCATTAAACAATCTTAGTGCTGAGGTATGTACCTCAGCATATCAGCTCAAAGACACTTCCGCTCCAAAACCTTAAAAATATAACATCTTTTGTTTAAAAAGACTGAACACGATTTTTGACACAAGATCCAAAAAACAAGTCATAAGACCTTTAAGGCTTCAAGGAAAAAGACTTTGCTCCTTTTTGTCCTGTTGCCCCAGTTACTGCCTTTCTTAATTTATCTCATGATTTGTCTCATCATTTCAAGCATACACCCACCTGACAGCACAAATTTCACAAGCATGCACTGTATGACTGTAATTAGGACGTTTCTTCCCTTTTTGTTCCTGGCTATCATGGTAATTTTCCAAATAAGGACAGAAAGTGTCTGCTACCCAACAAGCATCCATCCATATCTGCTTCCATGTCTCTTTGCTCTGTAAATTTTGCCACACACACTCTCCCATGTGCATTCATTATCATCAAACTCTATTCATTTATTTGTGAAAAACTTAAGCTCCATTACCTCTTCCGTAAGCTTTTTGGGCCACATCAGACTGTGAATCAAATAGATCATGGCAGGTTATGAACTCAAATTAAACCGTTGAAATTTTGAAACTGGTATGAAAATAAACTAATAGATAAATAAATATATCTGAGAAGAAACACATTGCCCTGGAATTCAAGAAAGAAAAAAAAACTTACAGTGTGTCAGCAAGTTACAGACTGTGTTGCACTCTGTGATCTCTTGAGTCAATTCTTGCTGTGCACTCACTTTAAATAAAACTCAACCTTTGAACATGCACAGGTTTGTCACATAAACTGAGTGTCTGTTTCACATTACATCATGTTCACATAGATCAGTCTCTTGTCCTTTGGCCTCAGCACCTACTGTCACAATGTTTCTGCCCTTCTTTGCACCTGCATGTGCACATTATTTGATTTTGCAAGAACCTGCCTCTTTGTAGAACCACCTTGCACCTCCTCTTACTCCTTTTCTTCTTCTTTTGTGGCCTGTCCATCTACCCAGAGACCTGAGCTGATTGGTTTTCTTGAACTAACAGAGGAAGGATGTGCAGCCACTGCCCACTGGCTCCTTGGTTGCTCATTAACTTCTATATGTAACACTGTTCCCATTTATTGCCATATGCAATAACACAGCCTTCCCCTGCCAATGTATTTCACATTACAGGCCATTATTACACAATACGTATCATAATTATGACCAAATACTTCAAATTTCCTCAGCACTACAAATATATTACAGCATCTATTAGCTCATTGTTTTTAATTTTTAAATCTAGTCTTGCTGCTCTTATCAGCATTATTTCCAGATACAACTAACAAATAAAATATAAATAAACTTGATACATTTACCTGCAAAGGCAGACAAAACTAGCAGCTGGCTTGTAAATATAAGGAAGTGTTTAACAGCTTAGGCCAGATATTTCCCTCACGGATGTATGGCAGTCAAAATTAGAGTGGCTGGAAGCAAAAATTAATGACAGGCCAGTGGTGTACAGTGTTGATATGCAGCCCCCAAATGGCCATCAGCTCAGTGAGTGCATATTTTTAGACAGTTTTTATGACCCTTCAAAGATTAAAATGTTAAGATGCAAAGTGCTGAAAGTGAGTGCTCTCAAATAATTTTTAAACAGTTTTTTCCACCTAGTCTACTTTACAATTTATTATCATTGCTTGTGTGTATAATAAAGAATGGCTTTAATGCCACTTTTTGTAAGCTAATCACTCCAGATATGATCTGAGTTAAGTCTATAAAAATGAAAGTATAATGCTTTATCTTTTCATTGCAACTAATTATCTTAATTTTTGTCTCTCCCTTTTCCCAGGCCTTTGCTCCAAACCAAGTGAAACCTTATATTTGCACTACAGAAGCCTGCCCACACCTTTTTGTCAAACCAAGATCCAGCAAGAGGCTTCAAGTGGAAAAAAATAATTTAAAAAAATCAAAGAACAGCATAAAATAGCAACAAACAAGAAATTCAAAAAGGCAGCTACAGCTTTTTCTTTGTGGACAACAAAAAACCACCAGAGTCATCAACACTTCACAATACACGCAGCAATGTTTCAGCGTCTTAGCAACCTGTTGTTTGGGGAGGTGGAAGAGGTGGCAGCTGAGCTGAAGGGACCCAACCCATGTGTGACTGAGGCTGATGAGGAGGGATGGATGCTTGTCAATCTGCCTGGTGAGTCAGAGAGAGCATTGTGTTGGGCTTGGTTCTAAGGGATTGAATATTTTAAAACCACACCAAAGTGAGAAAAAATTCAATTGTGTTTTGGGTCCCGGGAAATAGTTTCATCTTGTATTGCATGTTTATGATACTGACTAACATATGAGGTGTAGAAGTAACAATGGGAATGATGAGGTGAGGTGAAGAATCAGTCAGAGCGTGGCTCAGCTACACTGCTGCTCATCCATATGGCTGTCATGTCAAGGGTGTTGTCTGTCAAATGATGGAAACACATAACTACCTGTGAACACACATCTCCTTCCACTTTGTTTATGATCCTGATCATGACAAAGACAAATATTAGGTATGAAACTGTGCTTTTGATGCCTGTTTTTAAGCCAACTAAATAACATAACATAAAAGTACCTCTCAGCAGAGTCAAGACAAACATTATGTCAGTGACATAATCACAACCTTAGAGGGTCAACACAACTAATGATGTGACTCTTTTATGTTTTGTGTTTCCTTACCCCCTCTTCTTCCCTTCCTCTAATTTTTTAAACACCCTTACATTTTCCACACTGGTATGTGTGCGCGTGCGTATGTGATTCCTTTGAAATTACCCCCTTTGACCTGCATGGCTTTTTGAAAAATCTGCCACCTTTGCATAATTTGTTCAACATCCCTCTCCCATCTCATCCCTGCCATGCGCTCAGAAGAGTCTGAATGCATGATGCAGGTTGATGATGAATCAGGAATCCCATTGATTGCACAATCATTCCCAGAGAGTAACCTATCAAATCATCAAAACACACATACAAGGACTGAATACCCAGCCCCTATTCCCCACCACCATCGCAAGCGTCGTAGGACACATAAAAGCCGGGCACAAGGTGCAGTAGCATTATCAGACCCTCTGTCCTGTCCCACCACCAGCCCATCAGACATGGGTGCCACTACACCTGTGACTCTGCCCAGACAGGTCAGACTGTCCATGCCCTCTTCTACCCCGTCAGAGTCCCCAGGCTCTGGGAGTGAGTGTGGGGGCAGTGGAAGTAGCAGTAGGGCAGGCTCAGAGAGAGGCTGCATGGATGAGAGCTGGTTTGTCACCCCTCCCCCCTGTTTCACTGCAGAGGGAGCCACTGCAGAGGCCAGCCCAATGGAAGACCTGCTCATAGAGCACCCCAGCATGTCTGTGTACGTCTCCCCAAGCAACTTGTCCATGGTGTCGAACAGCAACCTGTCTGCAGTGGTCGATGAAAGCAATGTCAGCCTGGGAGGCAGCGTGAGGTGAGAGATATTTAGCAATAATATTCCTGATATTTATCTACTTTTTCAGTATCAGCCTAACTATTTTATCTTTTCTCTCTCTTGCGTCAGAGCGGCTGAACCAGCTTCTGTCCCCGCTTCTCACGCCACTATGCCCACCAGGGTGAGCCGTGGAGCAGCTGCCCAGGCTGGAGCTCTGGCCAAGGTCACCCAAGTGGCCAGGGTCCAGCGTAGCAAAGCCCGCATGGAACGCCGCCATCTAGGCCGCAACCGCATCCAACGCCAAAACCGCACCAGGGAGCAGGTGCCTCGCCACGCAGCCCATGCCAGAAACACCTTCCTTCACCAGCCCTGCAAGCGTAACTTCTGCCACTAAACTCCCCAGCAAACAGGGGGCATTGTTTACTCTGAGGGCATTAGTAGTGCTAAGTCAACTGAAGACACATGAATAAATATAACCACCAACAGATTATTTGCTTAAAATTCCGTTCATTCTATCATATTACACTGCTACCACTAGTGTTTTTTATTTAGTCACAAACTAACTTCATCTGGTAGTTTTATGTTCCATTCATCTGTTAATGAACAGAGCCCTCTGAGTAAATAAGGGTAGATTTTTTTTTTATTACTTGTTGGTTATTGCAGTATCCAATCAACAACAAGTCCTCAAAAAAAAACAAGCTATTCATAGAAACAATAATATCTGAAAAACATGAAAAAGTTGAGTTCTATAAATGTTTCCTCCCCCAAATCTCCCCTTAATTAATACCTTCTCAAACTATTTTTATAGCAGTTAGTTTCACTAATAAATCTCCATGATACTTATTTAATCATTTCAGGAAACTGAAACTCAAATTTACTTTACTCTGGCTGGAGGAACAAACTTTTCTGGTGGAAACACTTAAACACAGAGGGTTTTTTTTTTACAGCAAAAACAACTCATCGTGTCTTCAAAGCTTTATATTAAAGATGTTAAAGGATCCAATCAAACATTAGCTTTTTTTGTTCAGAAGAGGTGGGAGGATATACTGTGTGTGACAAAAGAGAGGGGAAAATCACTCGACATTTGTTTCTCTCTGGTTTGTTTAGCCTACAAGAAAAGTAAAATAGAAAGGCCAGGAAACAGGAAGTAGATTTAATCAGGGGAAACAAAATGTAGTGAAATTTCTCTGTTCTTACACTGGAAAGGATTAGAGCAAGTTGAAAGTGGTGAGAGTATGAGCAAAACAGATTAAAAAGTAAAACAAAAAAGACATGATGAATTAGAACAAGACTGAATGGAGAGTAAGGTGGTTAATAAGAAAGGGTCACAAGAAAGTGTAATGTAACCCTCTGAGCAGGCTCTTAATGAGTCCTTAAATTAAACATTAAACTTAATTTGAGAGCATTTAAAATATGGCTATTACTTTACACATTTGGATATGCAAATATTTGCATATCCAAATATTTTTCTTTGGATAATGAGTAACCTAGACTCATTTTGTAAACATGAAGGTAGGTCTCATTGGCAATCATAAAATCCTTACTGACAAGGATTTCAGATGCAGTATAAAGATGCAGGGCTTGCCTTTGGGTTACAGGGTATGGCAGGTTATGGTACGTGCAGAGCAGTATTGATGGGAACTCTTTATTTTGTTTTGTCACATTGTTATCTGCTTATTTTTTCTTATAAATTGTAATTTTATTTGACAGTTTCTGTTTGCGTGATTCCACCATGAGAAGAAATCTAAACTGTTCCCTGCCTGATAAACAGAACACACACATTAGGCCTTTAAAGTCAACAAATTACAGTTTCCTCATTGTGCATCATAAACAGCATGACCATCATTACTTGTGTCTTCTGAAAACTAAAGTAATGTGCCCAGCACACATAGGTCAAGTTTATCCACAGTGTGTGCTGCGATCTTATGTTATCCATGTGAACACCAAAAAATATTTATATATATATAATCTATTTACACATCGGATCTTCTTATTGAAAAAAGCACTGTCGGGAAAAGAAAAAAAATAAACCTAACACAAGCATTTCCACCCAAATTTAACTATCACCTTGCTCATGGACATGACACACACTGCTGGCATCTATTTCATTACTGTCCATTTGTTATTAGCACATCCAGCTCTAACAGTGTCCACTTAAAGATCTAGCTTACTGATATGTATTCAACAACAATAGTAAACAATGGTGCTGAAGTGTATACTAATGTTTGTAAATTATTTGAGAAATGGATGTAAGTTTGCACTGTCATACATTTTGTGAGTCAAAGTTTTAGCAGTGTGCTGTGTGCTTGTTCTTTTGTTTTTTCTTTTGTGATTTTTTTTTCTTTTCTTCTCATTTTGATCCAGACTGTGTGTGAGTTAAATTCTAGGAAAAATACACAAGTATTGGTCATTTATTTCTCTTGTAAATATTGCAAAACAATTTAAAATACTTTGTTAGATGTCATAGTCTCTCAGGATTTGAGTCCACATCATTGGGACTGATGGGACTGATGAGAATCCGGTCTCTGCCACATCTCCATGCCCGTTTTTTAAATCAAGAGGGCATGTTAGTGGCCAGAAGTGGTGTCAGTGCCCCAACTACAGGCTCATCTTGGTGAGATGCACCACAAAAACAACACAAGGCTCAGAGTTAATGTGCCATAGGTAAACACTGCCCTCCAGAGGGCCCACTCAGTACACCACCTGCTGTGCGAATGCTGTTGAGGTTCAAGTTTTATGACATGGGTTTAATACATCAGCACTGGTGTATTAAAAAGACAGATTGAGACACATTGAGAAAATAGATGTCATGTCTTGTTTATATCAGATACATTTATTTCCCTTGAATCACTTGCTAACATTTTTTCATTTCTGTCAACACTCCTATGAATTACTTTATTCCATTCAAAATATCTTAATTTATTATATAATTACAAATACTTTTCTTTTTGTTTTAAGGATGACTCTAATGATTCTTGTTAATTCCTCAAGTGCAGGGAGTGTATCTGAGGTGAAAAGTGTGCAGACAGTTTCCACACTCTCTGGGGTCTTTTAATATTCTGACTGTGCCTCAGAGGAAGCATCTTGTTTGCCTGTTTGGGAAAAAAAAAAGCATTTACATAGTGAAAATAGGGTAATAATGGAAGCTCACAGGTGGATACATGGGTGCATGCAAATTCACCACAGATACCTTCGATGCTCCAAACCTGTCCTCTTCCTCATTTTTATTTCCCCTCCTTTATCACCAATGTCATGTAAAAAAGAAATGTGTTTTAGGTATGTTGTGTGTGATTTATTGCAGGGTGTGGTTTTTGAAGTGGAAGTCATCCAAACGTGGGGGGAGGAAATGGGCACCCAGTGTGTTGAGCCTATATGAATTGCGGGATGTGGACAGGGACAGAATGAGGCAGGAGACAAATAGTTTATATATTAAAAAAATGAAATGTATTATAAAAAATACAGTAGAACATGCTTGTATTTTCCCATATAGTTATTAGAACAGTTGTTCAACAACAAGATATTTTAAATGAAAGCGTTGAATGTCTGGGGAGTCTCATATGTTTTATGTTGTGCCCTTATATGACGGCAGCTTCAAAACACTTGGGGTTCCACCCATGTTACATCTCAGTTAGTACACCCCTCCCCCCATGAAAATGAAAGATATAGACATAAAATTTGGTGTATCTGATATCTATGGTGATTGTGCCTTTCACTATTTCTGCATGGTTTTTGTGATGTACTGATTTTCCAATCCCAAAGTGGACAGTTGTCCACTGACAGGCAAGACCTATGCAAAAATCAACGGATGGGTTGTCCAGAATCCATTCAGAAAACACAGGTACCCGCCAAAACCCCCAACAATAACAACAATAAATGCTCAGGTTAACACCTGAATCTCGTGTCATTATTTTCATGTGGGACAGCAAAGAGCATTATTGAACTACAGTCTGATGTATGAAATGTAGTTTAAAAAGCCACGTGCTTAAAATAATGAAAATTATAGCACAACAGAATAGATCCCATCAGTGCTATAATATTAGATATTATTTGAGTCCCTGATACGTAAATAATGTGTGAGCAGTATTTTAATGCTGTGCCTGATAGAGAGCAGGATAATTCTGAATAATTTAACTATATTTGGCTTTTGATTTTGCATCATGAATATGCTTGTTATGGGTCTGGATTGTAAAATTTTAAAGGCAGTGTTTTTATCAAATAAATGTAGAGGAGAATAATGTATGTTTCTTTTTAAAGTGCAGTAAAGTTAAAGAATAATCATACAATGCATAGATGTGAAAAGAGAATTTTCACAGGATTCTATGCAGTCAAGTGTGAAAAAACTAAGTACTCCCTATGATTCAGTAGCTTGTAAAACCCCTGTTAGAAGCAAAAACTTCAAGGAATTACTTTGTGGACACATTTATCTGTCTCTGATATCATTGCAGAGGCATCATGGCTCACTCTTCTTTACAATCTTGCTTTAGTTTGAGGTTTGCCTGCACTGGTTTTGCACAGCTCTCTTAAGGTCCCCTCACAGCATTTCAGTCAGGATAAGTTCTGGATTTTAACTGGACCATTGCACCACCTCAGTTCTTTTGTTTTTCAGCTACTTTGTTGTAGATTTGGTTTTTATCATTGTCCTGTTGCATGATCATAATTCTTAAAAGTTTTAGCAGTTGGACAGATGTCCTCACATTTGACTCTAGAATACTTTGGTTTATGGTCAACTCAATGACTGCAAGGTGCTCTGGTCCTGCGGCTACAAAATAAGCCCAAATCAACACCCTTTCCCCACTGTGCTTGACAGCTGATATGAGGGGTTTGTGCCAATATGTGATGTTTTTGTTAAACATGGTGCTGTTATCATCTCTACTTTGGTCTTATCTGTCCAAAAAACACAATTTCACAATTTCTCTGATCATTACCTTATCTGACCTTTGGGTGAATATGTTGGAACATCCACTCCTGGGAAGAGTTTAAAAAAGTTACATTCTATTATACAGTAGGATTTTTACTGTTTTGAACGAATATGTGTTTCATATTTTTGATTTTTCAAAGACGCCACTGTTTAATAACAGTCAAGGCTGCAGTAAAAATGAGAACCAATAGGCAAATTGGAAGTCAAAAAATCTAAATGATCCCTTTTTGAATAGCTGATCATGTGTCTTTGATATTTTCATTTTGGAAAATAATAAAAACCTAGTAAAATTTCCTAGGCCCTCCCAGAACACTTTTTACAGCTTTAAAGCCATTCATCACTCACCCTCGCATCCTGGAACACTTCCAGTTGCAGTTTTGTTTTTATTCTGTTTACTTTTCTAGATTGGCACCAGTTCCTCAACACCTTTTTATCTTCACTCATATATGTGTTACCTTTAGGGTTCACCATAATTATTCAACTGCAAGTTATGGCAAGTTAGGTTTTTCTCCTCAACGCTTTCTCACAATATAAATCAATCATTAATGATAAAAAAGGGAACCAAAATGAATTTCAGTGACATAAAGCTCATCAAGATAGCATCAGCAAACACTTCTTTGTTTATTTTCCCTATATAAATTATAGTCATTCAATTTAGTTTCCGTGTATACTTTCCCTAGTCACCCACCCATCTGGTTTGTGCTCATGGTATTTGTGTTACAACAGGAAATGACTCAAAACACACCTCCAGCCTATGTATGGGTAATAAATGGAAAAATGCTTCAAGAGTGACCTAGCCTCCACAATTACCTGACCTAAATCCAGTTGTCATGTACCTTGTAATGTACATGTAAGATCATTTTTAGGGCTGTTTTAAGTCAGTGCAGCTTTTGGATTAGGAAGACAGACACTTTCTCTATTTTGTTGCTTTGGCTTAAATCTTTCCTTTTTGACAAAGCTTATAGTTAGGCCTGGATCAGGTGAAGCTGAACCATCTCTTAGCCATGTTTTTATAGGCTCAAGCTACTGGGGTACTGTGCATTTCTTCTCAACTCCCCTCTTTTTGCTACCCATGCATTTACATGCAATAGCTACTTTATTATATACATCTGCTGAACTGCTCATTAAAACATGTCTAATCAGCTAATCACAGCAACTCAATACATTTAGACATATAGACATGGTCAAGACCTACTTAAGTTCAAACCAAGTATTAGAATGGGGAAGAAAGGTGATTTAAGTAACTTTGAACATGCCAGGGTTGCTGGTGCCAGATGGGCGAGTCTATATATCAGAAGTTCCGGGATTTTTCTGCACAACTAGCTCTTGGGTTTACAGAGAATGATCAGATAAATAGAAAATATCTAGTAAGCAGCATTTTTATTAGGTGAAAATGCTTTGTTTGCACCAAAGACTAGAGGAAAATGGCCAGACTGCTTCAAGCTCGTAGAAAGGAACAGTAATTCAAATAACCACTCATAATAACCAAGGTGCCCAGACGAGCATCTCTGAATACACACTACATGGAACCTTGAAGCAGATGGGCTACAGCAGCAAAAGACCACACCATTTACCAATCCTGTCACCTAAGAACAGGAAACTGAGGCTACAGTTTGCACTGACTCACCAAAATTGGACAACAGAGGATTGGTAAAACAGTGCCTGGTCTGATAAGTCTTGATTTCTGCTATGACATTCAGATGGTAGGGTCAGAATTGGGCCTATACAGCATGAAAGCATCAATCCATCCTACCTTGTATCAACCATACAGGCTCCTGGTGGTGGTTCAATGATGTAAGAGATATTTTCTTGGCATACTATGGGCCCCTTAGTACCAACTAAGTACCATTTAAATGCCACAGCCTATACTGAAGGTTGTTGCTAACCACCTCCATCCCTTTATGACCAGAGTCTGCCATCTTCTGATGGCTGATTCTACCAGGATAATGTGCAATGTCACTAAGCTAAAATAATCTCAAACTGATTTCTTGAACATGATAATGAGTTCAATGTACTCAAATGGCCTCCTCCACAGTCACCAGATCTCAATCCAATAGAGCGCCTTTGGAATGTGGTGGAATGA
The DNA here is from genome assembly GCA_015106775.1 of Etroplus canarensis. NCBI lineage: Eukaryota > Metazoa > Chordata > Actinopteri > Cichliformes > Cichlidae > Etroplus > Etroplus canarensis. The sequence continues at coordinate 15,209 of VUQH01073806.1, forward strand.
AAGATTTGTACCATGAATCTGCAGCAACTGCATAATCCAATCATATCAATATGGCTTAAATCTCTGAGGAATGTTTCCAGCACCTTGTTGAATCTATGCCACTGAGAATTAAGGCAGTTCTGAAGGCAAAATCCAGTACAAATAAGATGTGCCTAAAAAGGTAGCCAGTGAGTGTATATGCTACTCCACGTTATCAAATGTTTTTGCCCTTGTCTCTCTAGGCCTCTCTTATTCCCCCGCAAAAACCAAACTGGTAGCAGATGACTGCCTCTGCCTGAGCCTGAATCTTGCCCAGGTCTCTTCCTTTTAAGAGAGAGTTCTTCCTTCCCACCATCACCAAGTGCTTGCTCAAAGGGGGTTCTCTCTAATATTACAGGTTCTTTTATCTTAGAACAGAAAGCACCTTGAAAGTAAATATATAAAATGTTTGATAATATTATTTTTTACGTCCCTTTTGAACTCTTTTTAAATTTGTACACTATTTTTATTATCATCATGGCCAATCCAGTCCCCTATAACTGCCTTTACCCTTTGTTGTGCAAAGAAACAAAACATTTCTCACTGAGCGATCACATGAGTAGGTCACTGTATGATTTAAGTGCTTCGTCCTCTTCCAGGTACTTAAGAGGTGGAGGAACAAGAGTAGCCTTACACACAGTAACACTGCAGGGGAGGGACAGAAGTTTTGTAAGTAGAGCAGGTTTCTGTGCACCTGCCATGACCTGTTTATCCACTCTGTCCAGCTCACCAGCACACAGAAGGAAGGGAGAGGGCTTGCCCTGATCCTTAAAAAAATATACTTGGGAGGGGGAATGGTGTGGGAATTAATGGTCTTCAGCTGAGGAGAGGACATTTCAGAGGATCCTCAAGACCCCAATGTATTGTAAAGTAAGTGATTTTGGGAGAAAGCCGGCAAGATCAGCGAGTGGTAATATGGTTTAAGGGTGTTAACATGCAAAATCGTATATTTAAAAATGATAGCAGGCTGCCTTTGGTTTTTAGCTCCCACTCAGCTGTAAGTCCTACCGGTTATCCTTAGCTGTGGGCTTCAGTCTGGCTCTAACATGAAGCTAGCTTCCCTGAGCTGCGCTGTCGGAGGAGATTCAGCTCTGGCGACGGAGCTGCCGTCACCTCGTCTTACCTGCTCCGTTTAAAATCCCAAAATAACTCAGTCGGGGATGATCTTTTTTTTTTTTTTTAAATTTCCAAGAACGGTAAGGAAGATGAGGCCTGCTCCGGGCTCTTTGAATTAAAAAGACGCGTTAGCTTGTGTTAGCCGTGGAGGAAGGTCCGTGTTTACCCGGTAATAATGCTGTTGGTCGGCAATAAACAGCTCCGCTTGTTTGTGTTATAGGCGCACTTTATTGTCAAAATAACAGCCTAGATTTGATCGGTGCTGAGATAAATAAAAAGAGTGTGCATTCAGGGTTAGACATGCTTCTCTAAGGAAATTCCTCGTCGAAAACTAATCTGCATCGTTTCTTATCTTATGCAGGTTGTAGAAAATGCACCATCATCCGAGTTACACACCCACGTCTTGGCCTATTAATAATAGTCCCTAAGGAACAGAAGCTGCTGTGGTCTTTTAGTATGAGTGTCAATACCACACTATAACTATACAAATCTCTGCAGGAAAATTGTGATAAACTGGGACATTAAAGATCAAGTAGATGAGGTAATTCTTCAGCGCCACAGCAACACTAGTGGTCCACAGAGGTATATTAGGGAGATTTTTTTCTATCTGGATGGCAGCAGCATACGTTTAGCTCAGCATCCCAGACAAGAAGTGGATGGGACTGTAAATATGGACCCCCTGCATTAGTTCCTCAAAGATTAAGATACGTCAACTGAAGCCATGCACAACGCTGCTCCAGAAATCGTGGCAGGAAACCCAAGTGGAAGTGTGGTGAATAAAGATGCCAATTCAGAGACAACCTTGGGGAGTGCTTACTCTCCAGTGGACTACATGAGCATCACCAGCTTTCCCAGGCTGCCAGAGGATGATGTGATGTCTGGGGAGAACACCCTGAAATCCCGCAAGGATGATGACAACGTCCTGAGTGAGCAAGATACAGGTCAGGCAGCTGTGGTAAAATGATTAAAGCAAATGTTTTATTCAAATGCATGGCGATTGTGTTTAGGTCACAGAGGAGTTTGTTTAGCCAGCTCCATTGTTGAATCTCTACTTTTTGTATTTCTTGTAAGACTGGTCAAAGGGGACATAGTTTGAATAGCTTGGTGTGGTGGTGTGTCTCAGACCCAGATCTGTTTCTAAAGTCGGCTCGCCTTCAGCGTCTCCCCTCCTCAGCTTCAGATTTGGCTAGCCACGATGTCCTGTCTTTGCGAGAGACCAGCAGAGACCCCTTTACAGAAGACTGTGCTTGCCAGCGAGATGGACTGACAGTCATCATCACAGCCTGCCTCACCTTTGCTACAGGAGTCACTGTGGCTCTCATCATGCAGATCTATTTTGGAGACCCACAGGTTAGGTTGCATGTCTGTTTTCCCATAGCTGTAACTATGTTGCAATAGGGTTGCTTCTCTCAGATAAGTATGGATGATTATGGGATTATGGGTGACTCCACGTTCCCTCCCTTGCAAGTGCATTTCATTCTGAAGGTATATTAACTGCCTCTTTCATTTTCTACTTTGTTTTCTGCAAGGTTTTTAACCAAGGAGCAGTGGTGACAGATGTGGCTCAGTGTACCTCTCTTGGCTTTGAGGTTCTTGGGAAGCAAGGGTCCAGTGTTGACGCCGCAATTGCTGCTGCCCTCTGTTTGGGAATTGTCCATCCTCACACCTCTGGTGTCGGAGGGTGAGTTATAGGAACATATCAGTCTCTGCTAAGCAGGAGTGTGCGACTGAGTTTCTTAGGCCTGGTTGAGTGTGAATATGAAGACCTCTCTTTGCTCTGCTGATGTTTAGTGGTGGAGTTATGTTGGTTCATGAAATCCGTAAGAATGAGACAAGGGTCATTGACTTCAGAGAGACAGCACCATCAGCTATCCATGAGGAGATGCTGCTAACAAACCTTGAAAATAATGTAAGGAATTATTCGGGAATACTCTTTATTATACCTGTTTGATTTAACTTAGAGAGAAGTCAGCCTTGTTACTATTTTGTAAACTTATGCAACACCGTTTATATCTTGCATTTCAGACTGGCCTGCTAGTGGGAGTCCCTGGTATGCTCAGTGGCATGCATCAGGCACACCAGCTCTATGGAAGGTATGCCAGCTATCATTCAAAACCATTTTCTATACAGTCTTTTTTTATGACATGAATAGTTGCTGGTTTCTGAAAGTTCTGCATTCCTTTCTTTGTGGTTGTTTTTTAATTTACTTTGTTTGTGGCACTCCTAAATTCAACAAAATGTATTATTTTATGTTGCTCTTAAGACAAGAATAGCAAAAGCTGATATTTTGAGTGCTGACAATGCCTGTGCTTCTTCCATTGTTCAGAACTAAAATAGTGACTCATGGTGAATGTATCACCAGCTGTGTTTGAAGAAAAGCTTGTGGTTTATTTCTGTCAGATTGTTAAGCTGCAATTACTGTAATGTAGTGTAATTATCCTGATCCAGATGCCTCAGCTGTTGAGAACCAGCTTGCTTGATCCATGTATGGAGCAAATGTGGATTTTCAGTTTGGAAAAATATACTCTTAAAATGAGGAGTGTACTATGTATGAGACATACCCTCACTGGCTACTTTAATAGGTGCACCTTGCTTTGTCTTCAGAACTGCCTTAATTCTTTGTGGCATAGATTCAACAAGGCTCTGGAAATATTCCTCAGAGATTTTGGTTCATATTGACATGACAGCATTATGCTATTGCTGCTGATTAGTCAGCTGTACATCTGTGGTGGGAGTCACCCATTCCACTACATCCCAGATATACTCTATTGTTCAAGAAACCAGTTTGAGATTATTTAAGCTTTGTGACATGGCACTTTATTCTGCTTGAGACAGACATCAGAAGATGGGTATACTGTGGTCATAAAAGGATGAAGAGCCCGTGCAAATTATAGCCTCAGTTTCCTGTTCTTATCTGACAGGAGTGACACCTGTTGTGATATTCTGCCACTGTGGCCCATTTGCTTTAAAGTTCAACATGTTGTGCATTTAGAGATGCTCTTCTGCATACCTTGGTTGTAATGAGTGGTTATTTGAGTTACTGTCACCTTCCTATGAAGTTAAAGCAGTCTGGCCATTTTCCTCTGACATCTAGAATCAACAAGGCATTTTCACCTGGAGAACTGCTGCTCGATGGATATTTTCTCATTTTTTGGACCATTGTCTGTAAACTCTAGAAATGGTTGTGCGGGAAAATCCCAGTAGATCAGCAGTTTCTAAAATACTCAGACCAGCTTTTCTTGCATCAACAACCATGCAACGTTCAAAGTCACTTAAATCACCTTTCTTTGCCCAATCTGATGTTTGGTTTAATTTTCACCGGGTCATCTTGACCATTTCTGCATGTCTAAATGCACTGACTTGCTGCCATATGATTGGTTGGTTAGATATTAATATCGATAATCAGTTGAACAGGTGTCCCAAATAAAGTGGCTGGTGAGTGTTTAATATTTGTAAACCAAGACAGACTTGTATGATCTTTGCTTCATCAGGATACCATGGAAAGATGTTGTTACCATGGCAGCAGATGTGGCCAGAAATGGATTTAATGTTACTCATGACTTGGGTAAGTATGGAATACTGTATAGAACAAATTACTTCGTAAAGTCACTGTCTTTAATGTCAGCCTCAGTGGTGTTGCTGAACAACATGAGGTGAAGGCAGAAAAACATTCACGGTATCTCATCTGCCCCCTCAATCTCTCCACAGCTGAAGCTCTGGCAAAGGTTAAAAGCCAAAACATGTCGGATGCGTTTCGAGATTTGTTTCTACCTAATGACCAGGTTCCCCTTACTGGACTGTTCACCAGGCGCCTTGATTTAGCAGCCATATTGGATGCTGTTGCTGTCAAAGGGATATCCGAGTTCTACAGTGGAAATGTGGCTCAGGAAATGGCGGCTGCAGTAAGGACAAATGCTTTTTTCACATATCTACAGCTGTGATTATATAAGTGGTCATGAATTCTGCATAGTCTCCATGGCAAGTCATTTTCCCCTCACAAACTCTTAAGTCCCTGTTATACTTAGATCTCAGCTTGTTTTTTGGGTTTTCTCTGTTTTTTGTTTTGTTTTTTTGATGAGCCGAGGTTCAGGTTCACTACTGCTATATTATGATCACACATTTTTTTGTCACAAGTGTAAAATGACTAAAAGAAAGTTTGAATTAGTTACAGTAATCTCTCAAAAAATATTGTTTCTTTCCACGTATAACTGTCATGTCTTTAAAATTAAAGCATTAAAAAGCTAACATAAATCAAAAAATTACAGATCTTGCAAAAGAATGCCTTGTGATAGAATACACTACATTACATTACCACCTTAAATATAATTATGTGACTAATAATAATGGAAGCAGCTTAAGCTTGATGAAGATAATTAAGTTAGGCAACTATTTGTGTGCAGAATTATTATGCAACTCAAAGAAAAACAAAAATATTTCCATCTCACTTTTCATCTGTTAAAGAGAGAATAATATTACAACTCAAACTTTACAAATAAACATTTCTGAAATTTCAGAAAATAAATCAGTAACCAATATAGCCACCCTTCTTTTCAATAACACTGAAAAGTCTTCAGTCCATGGAGTCTGTCACTTTCTGGATCTCTTGACCATCAACCTTTTGTGCAGCAGCAACCACAGCCTCCCAGACACTGTTCAGAGAGGTGTACTGTTTTCCTTCATTGTACAGCTCACATTTAAGAAGGGCCCACAAGTTCTCAATAGGGTTTAGGTCAGGTGAGGAAGGGGGCCATGTCATTATTCTTTCATCTTTAAGGCCTTTACTGGC
>VUQH01073807.1:0-20237 GCA_015106775.1 Etroplus canarensis
CTGTGGAACCAGCTCCCAGTTTGTATTCGGAAAGCAGACACCCTCTCTACATTTAAGATCAGGCTTCAAACTTTCCTTTTTGATAAAGCTTATAGTTAGGGCTTAGTTATGCTGCAATAGGTTTAGACTGCTGGGGGCCTTTTATGCTGGGCATTTCTACTCTATCCACTGCTCTTCACTCCCCATCATTTATTAGTTACTGCTGCATGTCATTAAATGTTGTCTTCTCTCTCCCATAGCGTGTGCCTCTCTCTGCTCTCCTTTCTGTCTTCTCTGTTCCCTCACCCCCAACCGGTCGAGGCAGATGGCTGCCCCTTCCTGAGCCTGGTTCTGCCGGAGGTTTCTTCCTGTTAAAAGGGAGTTTTTCCTTCCCCCCATCGCCAAGTGCTTGCTCATAGGGGATTATCGGATTGTTGGGGTTTTCCCTTTAACACTGTAGTATCTTTACCCTACAGTGTGAAGCACCTCGAGGTGACTTGTTGTGAATTGGTGCTATATAAATAAAATTGAATTGAATTGAACAGTGCTGTGCAGGCTTGTCATCTTACAGTAGTGTCCACGATCACAATCAACCCCAAATTATGAAGAAGTAATCCTTGAAGACAGTTACAACCTCAGATCACTCTTACTACATTCCATCTTAACTAGTCATACATTTTTAAAGTTATGTGATAACAACGAGCAGCTTTTCTGATTTTGTGAAATTCTATATTTGTTCCTTGTATTGCTCAAAAATGTAATTGAACTGCTTTCCATTGTAGCACAGTCCATAGTATTACATTGTAAAGTTCACCTCTCTTGTGCTCTGTCCGTTGCTTTGGATGGTTGATCCCAAGTATTTAAACTCATCCACCTTCACCACCTCTACTTCTTGCATCTTCACCATTCCATCAAAAGTGAGTAATTTAACAAAGATTTTGGAACAACCCATAAATTAAAAAATAATGCCAAGCTGAATGGCTGATTCATCCCAAACTGGGTCTGACAGTGGACAGGGAGTTCCTCTGCAGGTCTGAGAAACACAATGTGAATATCTTAGTGCATTAAGGAAATAAAGCTCTACAAACACAGTACTATGACAGGAGCAAATTTCAAATATGAGCATCTGTGAAGAATGAATTCATAAACTTTTCAGTAGTTTTTGTTGGGTTTGTCCCAGAACAACCAAAGAATGGTGTGACTGTGCTGAATCAGCTGTATCAGGTACAGTAAGTGATCTACAGCACTGGGGTCCAAGTTGAAAGGAGTGGGTCTGTCATATGATCCACCCTCTGATATTTCACTTCAAAGTTGTCAGTTCTGTTATATTATTGGCACGGAATTTTTAACAAACCTGGATACAGTCAGGATAGAGCCTATAGTAGATTTACACTGGTGACTGTTGCAGAAAAGCAAAAGCAAGGACGCCGGTCAGGCCTTCTGTTGAAACTCAGGACACAGCCACACAAGCCTCCCCTGCCTAGTATGTCCCTCACAAACGCGAGATCTATGGCTCACAAGATGGATGAGCTGGAACTACAAATAGCTGGGAATCGCTACGTTAAGAACTGCTGTGTTATGATTATAACGGAGACCTGGCTTCATCCGCGGATCCCCGACGCTGCATTGCAGCTAGCAGGCCGCACTCTCTACCGCTGGGACAGAAACCAAGACTCCGGTTAGAGCAGAGGAGGGGGTCTCTGCATTTACATGCAGAACGACTGGTCAAACAATAACATAATAATAGATAAGTACTGTTCCCCGGACATAGAATACATGTCAGTTAAATGCAGGCCATTTTATTTACCCAGAGAGCTAACAGTAGTGATCGTCACGGCTGTATATATACCTCCAGATGCTAATGTTAGCACAGCTCTCGCTACCCTGCTAAACACAATAAACATACAGCTGCATGCTTACCCCGATGGAGTTCACATTATAGCTGGGGATTTTAATCGGGCGAACCTTGAGACAGTTCTCCCGAAATTTTTTCAGCACATTAAGTGTCCAACTAGGGGTGCAAACGTACTGGATCATGTTTATTCAAACATCAAGCACGCATATAGAGCTACTCCATCAGTCTGTAGTTATGCTTGAACATTTTTATTGTAATGACCAAATAACAGTATTTTAGTTTTACTTAAATTCAATTATAATTTCCATCAAACCATTTTTTTAATTTCAACATTTCCTCCGTTATAGTTAGTAATAGTCATTGTAAATTCTGTCCACAACAAAAAATACTGGTGGTATCTGCAAATAACACAAGTTTTAATATTTTTTTATAAAGCGGCGCAACTTTAGCTATTCTCATTTTGTTGGGAACTTTACCAGATTGGAATGAAAGGTTACATATATATGATATATATGTTAATGACTCAGAAATCCCATTTTATATTTATATACAATATCAATTATTTCCCTTTCACTGACTGCTGTGAGGAAAATTGAGCTAGGATTCCAATCGATATTTTCAATCCAATCTGCAGATGACGATGAATCAGTGATTTGATCTGCCGGTTTTGGTCCCACACTGAAAGAATTTATTGAAGCCATCAGCTATAGCATCCAAATTTCCCTTTTTAACTGTCTCATCTATAAAATACTGTGGGTAACTTTCTTTGTTTGCTATTTAAAATTCCCCAAATTCCTTTAAAATTGTTCTTATTGTTCAATAGTTTAGAGTAGTAGTCTTTTTTACACAATCTGACAATATTTGTCAACTTATTTTTATATTTTTTACATTTATTTTCAGCCTCCTCTGTTCTTTGCTCAATAAATTCTCTGTAGAGTGTGTTTTTCTTTTTACAGGCATTTTGCAATCCCTTTTTGACCCATGGTAGATCTGTGTGTCTTGCCCTTCTGGTATATCGTTGTAATGGACAGTTTTTGATATTAAAATGCAGGTAACAGGTTTGACATTTAACATGCATAGGACAAATATATTTTATATGAATGCAGCTTTTCCAACCTCCTTGAAAAGTAAATACACTGAGAATAAATGGAAGATTAATTTTGTTCTTCTGGTCCCCCTGTGATAGTCTTCAATACTCTTGTATTCCCACCTTAATAATTCTTAAGCTGATAGTAACTGTTACTTCAGCTGCTGTTCTGTCTGGTAATCATCTTTAGGTTTCATTAGGGATACATTTTTTGAGTGTCCCTGTAGTGTAGTAGGTTACAAATTTGCCTTACAAGCAAAAGGTCCCTCCAGAGCCCAGTGGCGGCATGCTTTATACCACTCCATCCAACACTTGGCATTATGCTTGGTCATGTGAGGCTTGCATGCAGCTGTGCGGCCACTGCTTCCAGTGCACAATTTCTTTTTCAGGGGAGTTTTATCTAAGGGGAGATTTGCAGTTATTGAATCAGGCGAGTGCTGGCAACTTTTACGCACTATGCACCTCAGCACTCTGTAACTTTATGTGGTCTGCCACTTTGGGGCTGGGTTGCTGTGGTTCCTAAATGTTTCCACTTTGCTATAATACCATTTACAGTTGATCACTTAATTTTGGAGGAGGGAAGAAATTTCATGAAGTGACTTTTTGTAGCAGTGCCACACTCCACTTCACTGAGCTCTTTAGAATCACGCATTCTTCCACAAATGTTTGTAAAGGCAGACTAAATGGCAAGGTGCTTGATTTTCTGTACCTGTGGCAAGGAGGCTTCATGAAACCCCTAAATTCAGTGATTAAGAGTTTTGGCCCAATGCTTTTGTCCGTATAGAGTATTTCATTGATAGAAAAACACCACACTGCCTAACTGTAGCAATTTTCACCAACCTGGAAATTCTTTGTGACTCAGTGGAAATGCAAACAGTGTGATACCAAACAGCATGCTAACCCGAAGTGGGATGTGTCAGCTCACACAGCAATTCTGCCAAACCGTCCAAATGAACCCAGTGCCAGTGACGCACTGTCTGAGCCCTGTGGCTGCTCACATTGAGTTCAACATGGGGCCGATGGAAGGAATCACTTTAGAAGATTAAAACTGTCATCTGGTTGGATTACAGAGAGAGCTTACCTGCCCATCTGTCACCTTCAAGCTGTGGCAGACAGAATACCTTTGGATGTAGGAGGCTTCACTCGTCATGTCTTTTTTCTTACATTTTTTATTCAGACAGACTTAAAAAATGACACAGTGGCTTTAAATGCTTGCAAAGATACAATACTTTCATCCTGTGTTATTTGACAAGTTCTACTCATCATCAGTGCCTGAAAACGTCAGCAAAACCCACTTAGGGTTGTTTTTTGATCTACCAACCCAACAGAAATCAGACAATATGGAGAGTTAGACTGATTAGTATCTCTTAGTAATTAGGTGCTTGTTACACAGGGTATTTAGGGTGTAACTAATAGTTTGTTATTGATAAACAGACTTGCCAGTGTACAGAAGGTAAATGGTCAAACTGTCCACCGTCAGGATATTCATGAGTAAGTTTTAGATTACACTACATTTACATACAAATATCAACCAAATAGCTTTTCATAGCCTGGCAACCTGAATGTTCACATTTCTTCTTTTTAGCTTGTTAAGCATTATTTATTCCATAATTAAAGCTAGAATCAAGATTTTTTTAAAAATAAATGAGACTTGATATTAAATTAAATTAAATTTCAATATCCATTGTTTATCACTATTTTAGAAAAGAGTAAAATTTTCCAACACTGTATAGCCAATGTGTTTTCAGTTCTCAACAAAGTATGTCTTTTTAGAAGTGTAAAAGTAAATACATGCAAATGTGCAACAAATACACTGACTCATAATATTATTTTATAGCATTTTATAACATTTTATGATGTTGGTAGCGTAGCAGTCTTGTTAATTTTCAACCATGTAGGACATAGTAAAACACGTTTTTGTTGTTGTAATAATCCATACTGTTAAAAAAATACAATTGTAACCTATTTATGCATTTACGTAAAATACACCCTCTTTGTGTTATGGTCACTTCACTAAACCATACTAAACATACCCACTTTATTTGATTCATTCAATCCTCAGATGACTGATATTAAGTTAAGAAAATCTGGGATATTTTCCCCCATTGAATCAGGACTGTGGATTTTGTCCCTCCACCACTTAGCCAATACTGAAAATGTGTTAAAAAAGAGAGAGAGATCATTCAGTGGCCATAATGAGCAAGAGGAAGGACTGCAGCATATCAGTCCTGTTTTATCAGGATGATGGGCAGCTGACTGCTGATTAAAGACAGATTTGAATTATGTGTACTCTAATTGCTCGTTTCCTTGTTGGCAGGGTCTTTATCTCTCTTCCAGGAAACTGGTGGGTGGAACTGACCTGTTTAGAGATGCAGCATACCTGAGCAGGCTGTGCTCGGGAGACAGTGGCTGAATTCCAATCCAGTCCACGCACTTGCTCCCCGCACACTTTCACTTTATCTGCATGGGAAATTGGGCCTATAAAGTAGCAGTTAGCTCCTCTAACTCTCTTCCCCTGGCTGGCAGGCTGATAAAGCTCTTTGTTTGCATTTTGCATTCATACTCCTATTCAGATACTGCACACATACAGACTGTTGTATGATTTATTTCCTTTACTTATTGACTTTATTGACTTTACCTGCATTAGTTTACTTAAATTCAGCAGTGAATATTATTTAAAGACTGAAACATTTTATGTATATAAGATGGACAAGTAATTCTGGACCTTTAATCTTTTTAACTGAAAAGGGCATCTGTAAAACTGATCAAACTAGAATTTGTAGAATTTGTTTTTTAATGGGTTAAAGTTAAATAATTTAATCTACCCCAATAAGTTTCTGTCAGTCATTTTATCAATTATAGCTTATATATACAGACTATATCGAGCTTTATTGAAGATGCTTTGCCAGTATGATTTCAAGGGTACCAGCAAGTTAGACATTAGTTGAATGCAGTCAATTTTAATCGAATAATAAATATATTAAATAATAGGGATAATTTAATTCACACCTTTTTAGTTTTCCTGGACCACTTGATTTAGCATATTTTTAATGTAGTACACTGACTACACCTGAAACAGCCTGGAGCCGATTCCAGCTGACATAGGGCAAGTGTTGGGGTACACCCTGGACAGGTCCCCAGTCCATTGCAGTTTTACTTTTATACTTTAAATGCATTTCAAAACCTATACTTTTTTACTTTTACTTAAGGAAAGAAGTTGAACCAGTGCCTCAACTTCTACCACAGTCTTTTTAATACAAGTATAAATACTTCTGCTTGAAGAAGAAATGTGTGCATTTTTGCCTCCTCTTTTAAGTCAGATAGGACTTTTTCTACAGAGGATCAATTATCCCAGGTCATTTATGCATAGAGTGAACAGGATATGGCCAAGTATTGATCCCTGTGGAACAACCTTAACGACTTTAAGACAATTAGATTGATGACTATCTGCACCTATTGTTTGAGTTCTACCAATAAGATAACTTTGAAACCAGTTATAAGCCATGTTTATTCGAGACTGAGTACTGTGTCTCTCTGACCCTGAAGGCTGTTGCACTGTATATGCCCCCAGCTGTAGCCACCTACTCTTGCTTGCTTTACAGGTGAGGCACAACCACCACACTTTTTGTGTCACAGCAGGACCAACATCTGGTTAAATAATAAACTGATTGTGGCCAAATTCAGTTTGGCTGCAGGAGTTTCCAGTACCGGTATTGTGCATACTGGCTCATTGCCATGCAAGTATTTTTCAGACCTGTTTAAATTATTTACCACAGTATTTTTATCAACCATAAATTGCCTCTAATTTTAAAATATTTTTTGTTTTTGTGGTCAGTATCAGTGTCAGCATTTCATTATCAGAAGGCCCATCAGTGAATTAAATGTTTTTGTTGTTTTGCCTAATAGCACTCTAGTCTGTGCTAACAGCAGCAGATTTTTCTGCAGTGACTAAACAGAGTTCATGGTTCACCCAGCATTTGTGCATCGCTGAAGAGGAGGAGGATGAGGTGTGATGAGGATTTTAAGGTTACAGTGAATATTTGCAGAAGGAAACTGCCAGAGGTTAGCTGCTGCTGCTCACACCTACACATAAGATACAACAACAAACCCAGATTTCCACCTACACATCCAGTCTGGACTCTCTATCATGTGCATCACACACACAGACAAATATTTCCTACTGTAATTAGCACATTTTATCCTTTCCTATAATTCATACCATCTAGTGACACCCAGGGACTCCCATTATCAGTGGGATGTTAATTTACACAGGATGACCTCTTGCAGGTGTTGCCAGTGCACCACTGAGCTCCCACTACACTAACACTGTCCTCAAAATAAGAATCTTTGATTTGTCTTCCTCTTTCCATCTCGCTGCTCAACCCACTCTGTCCTCTTTATCTGCCTCTTCATCGCTCTCAGGCTCCCTTTCAGCTGATGAAGCTTATTGTGGACAAATAGGCTTACAAGTGTCTCTATGGCAACGGCGAATCGTAAAGAGCTGCATAAGCACTTCATCAGGGGCCGTGATCCAACGGCTCCCATTGGAGATGGTGCCCCCAACCTCCTGCAACAAGTAAAGGCAGGCCAGAGAGGCTCCTGGGAGGAGGAGGGGGGAGTGAGAGGTGGAGAATATACTGAGAGAGGATGAGAGGGGAGAAGAGAGGAAAAGCATTTCTCTTCTCTCTCTCTGCTTTTCATTCAGCCAGGCTTTTCAGGATCCATCTAGCTCTCTGATTTCTGAGGACTTTTACTATTCGGCTCTACTTTGATTTTACTTCTTGTGGCGTCCAAGGAAAACTTCAGAGAAAGAAGCGGTAAGAAAAGATTTTTTGTACACTATTCATCCTCAGAAATTCTTTGGAGCAATAAACGTGTTCAGATTGATATTTCAAAAATAAAAGATGAAAGGTAATCAGCAGATTTCAGATGAGAAATTAGACTTCATTAATATTTCTCCTGCCTTCATGTCTGCCATGAATGGCACATTTGGAGTCCTGAAAAAGAACAGCAGAGCTGAAAGGAGTGGTCGATTTAAATGATTGCTATATTGACAGAAAATTAATTGACAGCGCCTGGTAACCCATTAATCTTTGAAGTCATTTATCAGTAAACATGCCAAAAAAATTGAAGGTTAAATGTCCTCAAATGCTTGCTTCTTCTTTTTCCTCTTTTTTTTAAAAAAAAAGTACTTTGTAGAAAATTAAGTATTTTGTAATGCTGAAGTCATTGAGCTCTGGAGAAAATGTGATAGACATTTATAATTTTTCTATTGTTCTACAGACTGAAGTACAATGTCTTTAAATACTGAAAAAAAATGACATGAAGAAACTGATAGTTTCAGCCTTCATCCTTCCTGAAGTAAAAACAAAATACACAACAAAAATAAACCCAAAACAAAATACATTTCACAAAAATCAAGCTCAAAGATATAAAATGCTGATGCAACTTTTTGGCCTGCTCCATTTTGAAGAGTTAAGCTGCTGGTTCACTAGGTGTCCAGGTAGGAGCAGGTGTGCCAGTAATCTCACTCTGTTGCTATGTTGTGAAACCTTTTCTCAGCACCTTGTTAATCTGAGCCACAGCCCCAGCGCTGCCCCAGCTGAAGCAGCATCTACGGCTTCTGTGGTCTGGAGGACACCTTCGGCATATAAACAGATTAATTTACAGTGAAAAGAGATGACAGTTTAGTAAAGCAAGAAACTAAATTAATAGAACAAAAGCTGAAAGCAGCACAGAATGAATAAATTGACAATACCATGTACAGTCATGCCAAAAAGAGAGTGCATAGAATTCTACACAGTAATGTGAAAACTACTCCATGATTCAATATCTTGAAGAGCCACCTTTCGGAGCAACAACTTAAAGTAATCGTTTTCTGTATGACTATCAGTCTCTCACATCATTGCGGGGGAATTTTGGCTCACTCTTCTTTACAGTGTTGTTTCAGTACTCAGAGGTTTGCAGGTTTTCATTTATGCATAGCTCTTTTAAGGTCCCACCACAGCATTTTGGTCAAGTTGATATCTGGCCTTCAACTGGACCATTTTTTCAGCCATTTTGCTATAGATGTGCTAGTGTGACTGGGACCATTGTCCTGTTGTATGACCCATTTTTGGGCTAAGCCGCAGCTGTCATACAGATGGCTTCACATTTGACTCTAGAATACTTTGGTATACAGAGGAGATCATGGTTGAATAAATGACTGGAAGGTACTCGGGTCTTGTGGCTGCAAACCTAAAGTGTTCTCTCTCTCTTTTTTAAGTGTTTTTCCTGGTGACCCTTCCAAACAAGCTGTGCTTGTTCAGTCCTTTTCTAATTTTACTATCATGAATTTTAACATTTAACATTATAACTGAGACCTGTAGAGTCGGAAATATAGCTCTTAATTTTTTTGCCATTTCCTCGAGCATTGCACAGTCTGACCTTGGGGTGAATATGCTGGGAAGATTGTAACATAATGTTAATGTATGCCCGAATGCTCCAGACCAGCAAACAGCCAAAACTTATACTTTTATAGAGGGGGTCACACTGGCTGATGGCCATTTAATCAAATACATTTGATTAGCAGCCCCTGGGTGTTGATGTGGCTTCTTAATTCCTACAGAATTAGTAATGGTGTACTTAGTTTTTCACAGTACTGCATAGAGTCTTGTGAAAAAAATTTTTTTCATATGACTATACAGCTACAACATAAAAATAGGAGTTTGTAGGAGTAAAATCTGTGCTTTTAAAACATATTTGAGGTAATTAAGACTTTCATTATTTTTAGCAGCAGTTAACTTTCCTACAGTTTGGGCAAAAATGATCTCTATTTGACCAGAAGAAGGATAAGTAAGCAAGAAGCCTTTTGTTTACAATGGTTCTTTTGTGTAAACACTCTACATCAATTATTTGATGTGCTGAGAATTTCATTCATCTAATCTAAGAAGTATGTTTTCAAATGTTTTCACTGATCTCACACCCCGATGTGAAATGTTAAAATGTTTTGTTTTGTACGACCACAAGTCCAAACCCTAAGGTTATTCTCACAGTGATATGTGACAAAGAAAAACAAAAATGTCAACATTTTTGGCCTTTTTTGTAATCCAGTGATTGACAAATCCCTACAGCTGTGTTCCTGATTACTATAAAAATGCATAGAAAAGCAGCAAATCTTAATATCTAACTAGCAGGATGAATATGAAATCTAATTAAACTTTCAAATAATGACGCACAATACATGAATCATTGGCCCACATGGTTTGGTTTTGTATTCATTCCATCAAAGAAAGGCTGTTGATCTGTCTCAGTACAGCTTGTGTTGGAGCGGATATGACACCTGCAGAACAAAGAGCCAATGCAGGATGAGATAGGGGATGTTCTCTTTGGGACTATATTCAGATGTGGGACACACTTCAGAGGATGTGGTGTTTTAAATTATGTAGTAAATCCAAATAAAGCATAAAAATCCTGTTTTCTCACAAAAAGTCATGTTTTTTCAGACAACTTGACCCAAAACTTTACAAGATGCTCAATCACTGTAAATATTTAATAAAAGCTCGTGGCAGTTTAAGTCTGTGTTCTTTTGTTTTATTGGTATCATACTTCAACATCTGCAGACTCACACAGATTCCAATTAAACTTTTAAATGCCTCTCTTTGTAAACATGTTATTTAATTCAGTCAGGACCACAAGAATAAAAATAAGATTATTTCCATCTGTGGTAATTTGTATTTGGCAGCATGGCTCACTTCTGGGACAGCAGAAGCAATACTCGACACAGAACAGAGCAGGCATCCATGACAACATATATGACAATATTTAATTAGGTCAGGAACAGCATAAAAGATAATGCTCAGTTGGAAGCTAAAGCTGTTTAAATAGCAGACGCTATATGAGACTTACCAGTGTGATGGATAGAAGAGTGTCGGCTGAGCCATCAGCTGATGTTGGCTGATCTGGGATTAGGCTGCGTTTGACTTTATGGCCTGCCTGAACTAATTCATGCATCTGTTTCTGTTCTCTAGGGACACATGTTTTTCAGAAATAAACTCTGTAATTTGACAAATCAACCTCTTGGCAGTAATATTCTGAGGTCCCTTTATTGTAATTTTTCAATTCAATTTAATTTATATAGCACCAGTTCACTACAAAAGTCATCTCAAGGTGCTTTACACTGTAAGGTAAAGTATTAAAGAGAAAATCCCAACAATCAGTGCAAGCACTATGAGCAAGCACTTGGTGACTGTGGGAAGGAAGAATTCCTTCCTAACAGGAAGAGACTTCAGGCAGAACCAGGCTCAGGGAGGGGCAGCCATCTGTCTCGACCGGTTGGGGGTGAGGGGAAAGAGAAGAGAAGAAGGAGAGCAAAGAGAGACACAGACTATGAGAGAGAGAAAACATTTAATTTTAATTTTAATCTTAAATGTAGACGGTATTGTAGTGTGATGTCTCCTTGTGATTCTTTCTCCCTTGTCAGGGGACGGCAAAGGAGGACACGGCCATGGCCTCCTGGTTCAGCTGGAATGAGCCGCATTACCGGGCTCCCCGACGGGACCCAGCCGATGTGGTCACAGACACCCTGATGCTGGAGTTGAGCTGGCAGCTGAAGGAGGCCGAGAGGCAGCAGAGAGAGAGGGAGAATGAGTACCGACGCTTGAAGACTGGGGTAGACTACAGCTGGCTGGCCAGCACGCCTCGCTCCACTTACAACATCAGCACTGGTGAGAGGCTCAGCTTGGAGGACCTCTGCTCCAAGGTGCCGCCATCCTGCTGTGGGCTGGTTATACTCAAGTAAGGAGGCACTGAGTAGGGGTGGCACAATTTATCGAAATTGGAGTGTATGATTTTGATTCCTGCAGCACATTACTGAGTACTGATACCACAACAAACATTACTGATACCACACCGGCACCAAATATCATTTTTTTATTACAACATGCAGCCACTCTAAATGTATTCCCCTGACACATACTAACTAATGATTCCTTGGCTCTTATGAAAGGAATGAGGGTTGGATGAGTTTGGTGTGGAAGAACTTCACTGGCCCCTATTGAAAACCTTTAACATGAACTAAGTGGAGATTACAAGCCAGGCCCTCTTGTCCAACATCATTGTCTGACCTCACAAATGGTCTTCTGGATGAACTGGCAAAAATTCCCATAGACACATTCCAAAATCTTGCAGAAAGTCTTCCCAGGAGAGTGGAAGCTCTTATAGTTGCAGAGGGGGGGGACCAATTCAATATTAATGAATTTAGAATGGGATGTCTTAACAGCTCCTATAGGTGTCATGTGTAGGTGGCCAAATATTTTTGTCCATATAGTGTATAATCATACAGATAATCATTTTATAGGTACAATAAAAATATTACATTTAATGTAAGAAATATGAGAATCAGATCACCACCACATCCTAATGCTGGTGCATTAGTTTCCAGGTCCTTGGCATGTGTCCAAGTGATGCAAAATTTTGTCATCAGGTGGTTAGTGCAAGGGTCTATGCAGATATCACATACTTGACTCTATACTCTATAATATACCAAATTACTCTTACTCTATAATATGCCAAATAGGTATGCACCCTTCAGGTAGGCTTTAAATAATTAGGCTATTACCAGAATAAAATACTTGTCCATGGTGTCTACAGCTTTCTGTGTTCACAACTAAGTTCTCTGTTTCTGTTCATATGGTTCAAAAATGGTTTAAAGCATAAGCACTTAAGCATAATTTCTGGCACAGACAAAGAGAGGTTCCATTAGGCAAACTTATCTGTGTACAACTTCGCCGTCATCCAACACATGACTCTGTGATGCCTGGGTGGCTCCAAAACCTTTTAATCTGCAGCAGAGACTTCCTGAGCTCTTCTTAGCATGTGTTCAAAGAAAGCTGCTGAGGTCCCGAGTGTCGTGTTAGAGTTTAACAGCATTAGTGTGAGTAAGAGGTGAAGTGCTAAATGCTAAATGGAAGTCACAAGAGGTGCACATTTTTGTGATCTTAATTTGCTGCTTGTGGGTAAAGGCCTCAGCTCTCATACTGGCTATAAAATGTAATTAACGATAATTGTGAAAAACAAAATAAGAGAGATCAATTTTAATAAGAGTTCAGTCATTTTAAACAAGCCAGTGTTTGGTTGGGTGTTTGTTCTTTTGTGACTCTGGTTTCACAATTTAAATTTGTGTTTTTAAAAGTGCAGCAATAATCTTTCATCTGTCTTACAACAGCCAAACATTAAAAAATTATTTTCAAACATATCTTACCTCACAGTATGATGCTTGCATTTTCCAGAGTATTTAACAGTTTGCTCATAACAATAGTTGCTATGGTTGGAATGTTAATAAGAGGATCGAGAGATTGACTTTTATTTTTTGTCAACCTAAATTGCACTTTAAATATAGAATATTTCACTTAAATTGATAAAAATGTACCTTTCAGCTGCTTTCTTGTATTCCCCACCAAGTGGTCGCCACAGCAGATAATCCCACATTGGTAATTTGGCAGAGGTTTTACGCTGGATGCCCTTCTTCTTGACACAACCCTCCATGATGAGAGGGGCTTGTGTCCCAACCTGGGATCAAACCACGGACCAAACCACTACACTACTGGGGAAATCTTTTATTTGGAACCTAATAAAAATAACATCAGTGATAGCTGAATTCAAAATATATACAGTAAATGATTTGGCTTTGATTTCTCTTCTAGCATGTGTTGATGACAAGGCCAATTATCACTCCATTGAAAGTACTTACTGGGAAACAGTGGTCTATTTAAAGGCTTATTACGGCTTGAGGCACCTCTTGTAAGGACAAGTAGGAACATTTGTCATCATGTGGATGCTCAAATTTGTTGTTCAGGTTATAAGAAAGTTAAGGAGGCTTCGAGCATTAGGGAAAGGCTGGCTGCCCTATGAAAGATTCAGCTTTAATGAGAAAACTAGGGCAGCTAGAGAGTATTAAGGTTACTCAATTGACTTATTCAGTTCCAGCATTACTTCTGACCAAATCATTTTCCTTTATAGTGGCTATAATGTACTTTTATAATGTACTTTTTTCTAGCCATTACTATGCATGCTCTTTTCGTGGAAATTTTTTCAACATAAATTCAAAAGACACTACGAGACTTGTTTTTCTTAAAGTTATTGTTAGATATATGCATATGTAAGTGCTCTGGCTTTTAAGAAGTCAAAATATTCATGACTACAGGAGTATACAGGTGTATAATCCAAGCAGGTTTATAGCAAGAGGGAGGCATCTGCTGTCACTCCTCCAAACTCTTGAAAGGCGCATGGCAAAGAACCTAATTTCAATAATTTGGGATGAGAACCATATTGCAGTTTCTGTTGAAAATTTCCATTGCAACTGCAGCCCTGAACTTTTCAAGTCCTTATTTATTATTATTCATCATCAACCTGACAGAGGTGCTTATGAGAATGCAAATGTTAGACATCAGGCTGTCTTTAACCTGCCAGGTCCCTGGTATGATGCTGGATTGCAGCCATGAGCAATAAACCTAATTTCCAGAAAAGTTGGGATATTTTCAAAAACGCAATAAAAACAAAAGTCTGTGATTTGTTCATTTATGTGAACCTTTTTTTACCTGATTTTTTTAGTTTTTACTAACTAAAATAACTGTATTTTGTAAATATACACACATTTAGAATGATGGTTGTAATACACTGAACAAAAGTTGGAAAAGAGGCATATCTGCCATTGTGTTACATCACATTTCCTTTTAATAACACTTTTTAATCATTTTGGAAGTGAGGATACTGATTGTAGCTTTGCCATTAGAAATCCATTCTTGCAAATGCTCAACAGTATGTGGTACATTGTCTGATCCTCCTCTTCTCCTCTTCAGGCCATGTGACTATATTTGTTATTGAAGTACGATGGTTTCTCCTGCAGTGTCACCTGACGCCTCAAGGATTGCAGGCATTCGTCAGTGGTTTCTGACCCAGCCCTTTCTGCAATGAGACGTCTCCAAATTCTCTGAATCTTTTTACAATGTAATGTACTGTAGATGCTGAAAGACCTAAATTCTTCTTAGTGCTGTGTTAAGAAATGTTCCAGCTGAAAAAACAATTCGCTCACAAATTTTGGCACAAAGGGTTGAGCTACAACCGATCCTTGCTTGCAAAGATTGAGCTTTGTTGGATACTACTTCTGTTTAATTCAGTTCAGTTTTATTTATATAGTGCCAGTTCACAACAAAAGCCACAACAAAGAGCTTACACTGTAAGGTAAATACCTTACATTTTTGGAGAGAAAATCCCAACAATCAGATGATCCCCTATGAGCAAGCTTTTGGTGATGGTGGAAAGACGAACTTCTATAACCATTCATGATACCTTACCTGCTTCCAATTAGCTTGCTTATTACGCACCCTTCCTAACTGGTATTACTTGAATATTCTGCGTATTTTTCAGTTTTATTTTACCTCAGTCCCAACTTTTGCTGATTGTGCTGCAGCATGCAAATTCTACATTTGTGTATACTCACAAAATACAATTAAGTTGACCAGTAAAACTATTGAAAATCTTTTCTTTGTACTTTTCTCAGTTACATAAAAGTTCTTATGAATTAACATAAGATGACAGATTTTTGTTTTCATTGCATTTACATGTAAGAAAATATCCCAACTTTTTGAAAGTTGGACTCTACATTTTCCAGAGAGTTTAAAGTCTAATGTGTGTGTAATGAGTGACAGTCACTTGTTGGAGACTACTGAACACAGTGAAGGATTGATAAAGTAGGCAGAGAAATAAATGCTTAAATTGTAAATACAGTAGCTATGATCTTGAGGCCAGAAAAGTGAGTCTTAATGAACTGAACTTGAAAATTAAGAAACTAGCTGCTAATAATTTTGTCAAAAACAAAGTTGGTCATATTTCAGTGTCTGTGTACAGACAAGTAAACTGCAAAACAATTTAAACTTGCATTTTACTTAATGAAAGCTCTTTTTAATGGTTTCTCTTTGTAAAAAATGTCCAGAAGGGGGCATAAAGCAAACCAACACAAATTTTTCTGACATGGTTACGGTTTTTTTTGTTTTCTTTGCACAGATTCAGGGAGGCCATGCAGGCCAACGAGCCTGAGGTGAATGAGGTGTCTGCCCTGTTTCGCTCTGTCCTCATGGAGGCTCTGGACCACCTGAAGGAGGAGGAGGAGGCGCAGCGACTCACCCGCCAGTGGAACAACAAACGTGCCATGAGTGTGTCCCTCATGAACTTTAGATCCCGGATCAAGATCAACCCATTTGGAAGCACAGTGGGTCTGACCTCCACTGTAGCAGAAGGGGCAGGTCTAAGTGACCTCAAGACCGTATCAGAGG
The DNA here is from genome assembly GCA_015106775.1 of Etroplus canarensis. Classification (NCBI taxonomy): domain Eukaryota; kingdom Metazoa; phylum Chordata; class Actinopteri; order Cichliformes; family Cichlidae; genus Etroplus; species Etroplus canarensis. The sequence continues at coordinate 16,232 of VUQH01073807.1, forward strand.
ATGTGGAGAGAGGGATGGATAAGGAGGAGAGGATGCAGAGGGTGTGGAGCATGCCTGACTTCAGATACAAAGGAACCAGCAGCAGTAAGATTGTCTGATGCAGGTGTATACAGGGTACTGATGATGATACTGGTGAAACACTTCAGTGGGACTAATACTGATTTCCACACCTCTGCTGCAGTATGTCCACTTTGGATGATAGGAGGATAATTCCCTTCATTCTCCTGCTTTTTCAGTACAGTACCTCTCAGCATTTGATCCTACTGTACCTTTTTATCTAAAAGGGCATTTTTCTGGTTTACCTATCTTAAAGTTTTTACAGTACTTGAAACAGTTTTAACTTTGCATGAGATTATCACCTCTTGCAGTGATGCCTCTTTTATTTTGTAGAGATTTGGTGTTTAAGCACTGTGGGGTTTTCACTGTAGCCTAATAGGGACATTTATGTAATTTAAATTGTTTCTTTGTGGAGGAGAAACTCACTGTTAATACAGATGACACAAATGGACCTAGGAGCTGAGGAACAGTTTATGACTGGAAAGTTTATGCATAATATTTCATTATAAAAGGAAAACGATTCTAAAAAATGATTCATTTTAATAGAATTCAGAGGGTGAGTCATGCTTTCTCCCCCAACTGCACACAAGGATTCAGCAGCATAATTCATCATTCAAGGACAATGAACTGAATTCTTTACTCCTGTGCTCTTTATTTGCAAGAGGACATTGGAAAAAAAAATTAGGAGGAAAAAAAATAAATAATCAAAGGCTGTCAGATCAAAGTAAAATCTTTGACAGCTTAATTGCAGTTTCTGCTCCATTTGTCACCCAGCAATATTCAACAGTACACAAAAGGTTTGATCCATCAGCCATAAAAAGCTTTACACTGTTTTCATACAAGAGGAACTGACAATTTGTTTTTATATGCCAACAAAATGATTTTGAAACCCAGAATAAATGGTTATGAATAAGACAGTAATCAAACAGTCTGTTCTCATTTTTTCAGTACACACTCATAACACTCTGTCTCCCACAGCCATGATTTTGTTTTACCTACAAAAAACAAAATGTATTAGCATTTCTAAACGTAGTAAGGTTTACATGAATGACTGAAAAAAGGGAACAAAAAAAGTAGCTAAAACTTGAAAGAAGAACCGCAAAGTCTGTTTATAAATCTTGTGGAATGCTGCCTGAAGTCAACAAGTTAGAAAAAAATTTGAGGTTGTGGCTTGATCAAACCTCTGCAGTCCACATCTTATCGCTACGTGAGGCTCGAAGCTACATTAGCCTTGACTACAACAGCACACATGAAACTCAGACCAGGAACCAGGTTCACACAAGGAAGACAAATCTAGATCTATGACCATATCTGTGGCTCTTCTGCATCAATTTCCAGCTGACTGATTTTCTGAAATGTTACGTTGTAAATCTACAGTGCCTTGTTAAAGTATTCATTACCTTTGAACAACTCCCCATTTTGTCATGTTACAACCACAGAAGTAAATGTATTTTACTGGGATTTTATGTGAAGTCACCTAATCTCAGTATAAATACAGGTCCATAGTAACTGTGGAGGAGCTGCAGAGATCCACAGCTCAGGTGGGAGAATCTGTCCAAAGGAGAACTATTTGTCAGGCACTCCACAAATCCGGCCTTTATGGAAGAGTGGCACTGTTGAAAGAAAGCCATAAGAAGTCCTATTTGCAGTTTGCCGCAAGCCATCTGGGGGACATAGCAAACATGTGGAAAAGGGTAAGGCTCTGGTCAGATGAGACCAAAATTGAACTTTTTGGCCTAAATGCAAAATGCTATGTCTGGCAAACATAACACTGCACATTACCACAAACACAGCACTGTGAAACATGGCGGTGGCAGAATCATGCTGTGGGGATGCTTTTCTTTCGCAGAGACAGGGACACTGGTCAGAGTTGATGGAAAGATGAATGGAACAAAATACAGGGCAATCTTAGAAGAAAACCTGTTAGTCTGGAAAAGACTTGAGACTGGGGCAGACCTTCACCTTCCAGCAGGACAACAACCCTAAACAGCCAGAGCTACAATGGAATGGTTTAGATCACAGGACATGTATGTGTTGGAATTGTCCTGTCAAAGTCCAGACCTAAATCCAATTGAGAATCTGTGCAAAAACTTGAAAATTGTTTTTCACAGATGCTCTCTATCCAATCTGACTGAGCTTGAGGTATTTTGCAAAGAAGAATGGGCAAAACTTGTCTCTAAATGTGCAAAGCTGGTAGAGACATACCCCGAAAGACTTGCAGCTGTAATTGCAGCAAAAGGTGATTCTACAAAGTATTGACTCAGGGGGGCTAAATACACACCACACATTTCAGATTTTTATTTAAAAAAATGCTGAAAACCATGAATAATTTTCCTTCTGCTTCACAATTATGCAATACTTTGTGTTGGCCTATCACACAAAATCCCAATAAAATACATTTAACTTTGTAGTTGTAATGTAACAAAATGTGGAAAAATTCAAGGGGTATGAATACTTTCATAAGGTGTTGTAAACTGGGAGTACAGTTGGGCGACATGTTCAAACCACAAGCAGAGTTGAGAAGTCAGTTGCTGGCAGGTCACCAGTTTTATTTCCATCTGCTCTAATTGACCACAAGATAAATTTTTTTTTAACCACACTGCTCATTGTTAACACTGCTTACAGCATGAGCTGTCAGACAAATGTGGCTTGTGATGTGAATGCATCTTACTTTACTGACATAGATAACTTCTCCTGCACTTGGAGCTGCCGCTCTGTTTAGAATCAAGTCACATTCATCATTTCTTTCTCGTAAAAAACGACTTGATTTCTCCTGTTGTTTCCTGAGTTCTGCTGAGGTGTTCGTGTCTGACCAACAGGACTGGTGGCATCATAGCGTAGAGTTCAAGAACTCTAGGAGCTCTGCTCGATTTTTGTCCCGCTGTAATAAAACAAGGCACATGTAACTCAGGGCAATAAACAATCTAATCATCAACTATAAAAGACACACCCACTGGCTTACCTGCTTGTCTTTCTTTGACTTCTTTACTTTCATCTTTATCTTCTTCCCTGAAATCATGCTGTATTTGCCTTTTTTCCTGTCCTTCAAATACTGGAAGAAAACACATTTCAGTTTGAAGGATGTAAAGAAGTTTCACTTCCAGCTAACAGTGTGGCTAAACAGTATCCCCATAGTGTAGTGATTTACGCATTCGCTTCACAAGTGAAAGGTCCCTGTTTTGATTCCAGGTGGGGACACAAGCCCCTCTCAAAATGGAGAGTTGTAAAAGGAAGGGATTTCAGTGTAAAACCTCTGCCAAATTACGGATGTGAATTAATCCACAGTGGTGACCCCTTGAGGAAAATACAAGGGAGCAGCCGAAGGTATATATAACTGTGTGGCTAAATACAGATAAAAAGTCACAGAAATTTAACAGATTTAACTTTAACATGCCTTTCATATAATATACCCTTTCAAAATGTTCCAAGATAGACTAAAATACCATCAACACTGCTAAAAAAAAAATTAAAGGAACACTTTGAAAACACATAAGATTTCAACAGGGGAAAAAAATCATGCTGATATCTTTACTGATATGGACTGAGTAATGTGTTGAGAACCAAAGGATGCCACAACGTTTGATTAAAATGAAAATTATCAACCTAAAAAGTGAAAAAAATGATGCAGGCCCACTTTGCCAAAATTTCACTGCAGCAACTCAAAAAGGTACTCTGTAGTTTGTATAGCCCCAATGTGCTTGTACGGCTGCCTGAAAATGTAAGGGCATGAGACAATGGAAAGCGTCCTTGGAAGGGAGTGTGTCCTCCCAGTTCTGGACCAGTGAGCTCCTGGACAGTCTGAGGTGCAACCTTGTGGCATAAGTTGGACTGAATCATAATGTCCCAGAGGTGTTCTGTTGGGTTTAGATCAGGTGAGCATGGGGGCCAGTCAGTGGTATCAATTTCTTTATCCTCCAGGAACTGCCTGCATACTCGCACCACATGAGGA
>VUQH01073808.1:7144-18905 GCA_015106775.1 Etroplus canarensis
GGACTGAAAGATCAGCTTACACCTGCCATTAATGTTCAACTTCAAAACTAAATGAAAACATGTAATAATGCTTCCATGCAGGTCAACTGTTTAACACAAAAATAAAGCACATTTTATACAGAAGTGACATGGAAAAAAATTTGACATCAGAGCAGTTGGCTATAACAACAAACAGGTTGTGAGTAGTCTACACACAAGGGAGTGATTGGTTGAATGTTGTTTGTGCTGACCTCATCTCGTGCTACTAAAGTGATGAATGCTCCTTGCCTGTAGCACTCAATTGCAATGCACTTCCCTATCCCACTTGAACCTCCTGTCACCTGGAAGAAAAAAAACAACGGTTAATAAGATAACTAATCAAATTTCAAGTATAGGATATGGTTGTGTGAAAAAGAAAGCTTTCAAAGGATTGTATGCAGTCCTGTGAAAAGTTAAATACACTCTTACTACTTCCATTGCATTAAAAGCGTAAGTAGCAGCCAAGTAATCAAATGCACTTGATTAACTAATCATCAGCCAGTATGACCATGTGTATGTTCAAGTGTGTCACGTAGCCCAATGCCACAATCTTAAAGTCTAACCATATAATGCTCAGAGAAATTGCAAAAAACCCAATAACTACATCTCAGACTCTACAGGCCTCAGTTAGCATGTTAAATATTAAAGATCATGACAATAAAGTTGGAAAAAGACTGGGCAAGTATAGCCTGTTTGGAAGGGTTGCCAGGAGAAAGTCGCTTCTGCAAAGGTTTGCAAACCTGCATCTGAAAAAAGATCACAAGACTTCTGGAACAATGTCCTTTGGACAGACGAAACCGAGGTGGCAATGTCTGACCATAGTACACAGCACCACATCTGGCAAAACCAAACTCAGAATATCTACACAAACACCTCATGCTCATACACAAACGCTGTCAAGCACAGTGGTAGCGGGGTGATGATTTGGGCTTGTTTTGCAGCCACAGGACCTGGGCACCTTTAGTAACAGTCAACCATGAACTCCTCTGTACCCTCAAGTATTCTAGAGTCAAACGCGAGGCAGTCTGACTGACAGCTAAAGCTGAGCTGAAATTGGGCCATGCAACAGGACAATGATCCCAAGTTCATCAGCAAATCTACAACAGGATGGGTGAAAAAGAAAAGAATCATGGTGTTGCATGGCCCAGTCGAAGTCCAGACCTCAACCCAATTGAAACACGTTTATGGACAAATACCTAAAAACCTGAATGAACTGAAGCAACATTGTAAAGAAATGTGACAAAAAAAATTCCTCCACAATGACACGAGATACTGACTAAGTCATACAAAAAATGATAACCTCAAGTTACTGCTGTTAGAGGTGGTTCTATGAAACATAGGGTGTACTCAGTGTTTCACAGAACTGCATAGGGTACTGTGAAAACTTTCCTTTCCACAACGGTAAATGATATGCAACACAGAGTCCGCAGGACAGGTAGAAGAAGAAGGTAAACATTATTAATCCCCTGTTGGAGGGGATTACCACATCTCAACACACTCTATTTTGTAGGTGTACACACTTTACACACAGCTGAATGATATGCATGCACACACACAGAGGTGAGAGAGAACAAGGCAGCCCTTTACAGGTGCCAAGGGGCCTCGGTGGTGCTCGGGGGTGGCTCCTGCCTCCACAGGCGAGAGTTGAACCAGATCCACATCAGCAACCCTCTGGTTCCCAACCAGTCACGGAGCCACTGCCGCCCCCGGTAAACCTGGAAATGTTACCGTTTCCAATATGTGATGCAGATTAATGAAGCTAAAACTGTGCAAGTCATTCTGCTGGAGCCTCTAGCCTCACAATTTGTGCATAATAGAATTAACGTAACAACAATGTCGTTGACACTTTATTAGGTACACCAAGGTAAAAGAAATATTTACCTACCTTCAGGGACATATCTGTAAAGTTTATCATTAACTAAGCTGAATAACAACCTTTCAACTCAGCAGAATTACCTGAATGTAAGAAATATAGCCTGGATACAAGTGGGTTATACTTTATCAAGGCGCACCTTATAAACTGGTATAAAATTTGAAGATAAAAGTTACTCTCCTTAACTCACAGGTGGGTGTGTCTCTCCACATGACAGATATAAATTCAGCAACAGAATTAGAGTAGATTTCTTTTCAGCAAAGTTATGACTGTTAACCCGTGAGGGTTAGTGGGAATACGCCACCTAACGTATAAGTAAAGCCACGTCTCTCGTTAAACTAAACTTAAGCTACAAAGCTGCGGGAATGAGTAGAAGTTAGCGACCAATATCCACCAGCTAAACGGCACCACTTACCACGACGTGGGCCCCGTTCAGTTTCAGAGGCTTGGGACTAATAAGGGGCGATATCATGTATAACAGCAACACAAAAGCAACAATGAAGGCAGCCACTACAAGCAGCATGATGAACGGGAGAAGAAGCCACCAGGAATTGATGAAAAGCCAATCTGTGATCGCTGAACTAAACCCTTCTTCAGAGGACATGGGTGAAATCTGGCAATCGTTAGCTTATTTGCTAACTAGCAGGCCAGCGTCTGGGGTCCGATAAGAGAGCTGCGAGGCAGGCGGCGGACTTGAAAGGGGGGTGGCGAAACGCGGACCCCGGAGGAGGAGTTTTTTCCAGCGCTTGGCAATGGGGACAACGGCACGCAGCGACCAGGTTAAAGTGCAGCTGTGGACCTTGGCTCCCCGTCACAAAGCGCAGTCTGCATAAACCAAAACAAATCGAACTGTAAGCAGAACCTGAACGGTGCTACGTGGTACTTGTAGTTCTTAAGCGAGGAATTTTTCTCTGGAAACCTAAAGGCCGTTCGACTGTGCTTGAACGACAATTCCCACAATGCATCGCGTCACCATTTTATTCGTTGTATCCAGTTTCAGGTCGCAGCACACCCAAACTTGCAGTCATCTTTTGACACACCAACGTTTTACGTTCACCAGGGTGAGGCTGAAAGACCGAAAACAATAGCTATTTTAAATTGTGAGGAATTTATCTGTACTGTCAACATCAAGTGGCTAATGTGTCAGAAAAAAGTAAACACATTTTCTTTGTGTAGCTTTATCTTTTATTTACACTGTGGAAATGAAAAACAGAAAATTGTATGCACTGATATCCTCTTCACAAAGAAAAGGCTCAAGAATTGGCTATATATATATTTATACATTTACAGTAAAATGAGATTTTCCCAGTCAAAAACTATCAAGAGACAGTTTGCACATCTCAAGGGAAACATAATAAATCTCTGAAAGACCTTACAGGAAATGTAGAATATACATTTCTTTGTTGTAGTGACAATGCACTTGATATATTAGAAGTATGACTAATTTAGAAGTAAACCAAGAGAAATAACCAGTTAGGTGGGAAAAAAAGGATCTTGCAACTTTTCTAGAAGGCACACGGTGCACATTGCCACTTATGGCTATTAAAGTTCACGCAGCAAATGCACTCCTGTTTTTAAATACAAAAGATGACCATTTCTCCATCTGAGCCATCAATGTTCAGCTTCAACATTTCACACCTGTATTATCAAGTGTAAGGTGCAGAAGCTGTTTCAATAAGGCTTAGTTTTTCAGCTTTTATTCAGGATAATTAGCAAAGCTTGTGGATAGAAAAGAAAACTATGTACAATAAGTATTTAAGAAAAATGCAAGCTGCAAGACAAAGCAATTCAAAACTACAGAGTCCTTGAGAAATGATAAAGTAATGCTGGTCCGGCACCACTGGTGATCCACCCCAAAAGCCATGCTTACTTCAAATAACAAAATGAATAAACATATTTGTATGGAAAGTGAATAAACCAAAAAAATGCCACAGGGGCTAATGATGTGCTTGTTCCAAGTATCTCTTTCTCAACACTATCTGCCAGCATGAGCAAATGACATCTTCAACTGCAAAAAATCCTTTGAACTCATGTATACATTCCTCAAAGAACAGTTTTAGCCTATAAAATGCTTGTTTTTTTAATTAAAAACAGAAAATAAGTGAGGACTATTTGTTTTTCCTGTTTAGTTGTACAAGAGCAGGTAAAATAAATTATTTTTATTTCAACAACTTTAGCATAATTACTGTGCATGTCTCCAGAGTATTTTGCTCATACCTTTAGTCCAATACCTTTCATCTTTAATGCACAAGTTAAGGAATCTTTCAGGTTTTCTATATCATGTTCATTCTTTTAAATAGTCAATGCTTGTTGGGAATTCTAATCTTCTTTGGACAATAGTAAATATCAAAACCTAGTCTTCTGCCATTTGTGTGGTTATCGGACTGGCAAAACAATCCTGCAATCTTGCCCACTTGGCCTACGTTCACACTGCACGCAAAAGTGGCCCAAATCAGATTTTTTCAAATCAGACCCAGGCCGCTTTCATATGTGGTCCAAATTGGGATATGTATTTGATGTTTTCCAAAGTGACCTCAATCTGAACGGTCCTGTTGCGTTTCATCCGACTTTTACGTCATTGCGGTGAGACAGACGTCATAATTCGGAGGCAAGCCATGGCAAGATCAAATGTAAACAACGGATGAAACAAGCATAGCAGAGACCACTGATGGAGCTATTCTGTGAAAAGAAAGGTTTTACACACGCTGACATGTGTAGCATCTATAGTTACTTCTGTTAACACAGCATGCTGCATGTGATGTCATGTCTTCTTCTGCACATGCGCGTCACTTCAGCTCTTCAGACTGTTCACATTGGAGTCTGATGGCGGTTGCATTTAAATTATAATGTGAGCAACCACACAAAAATAATAGGATCTCAACAAAAAAAATTGGAATTGAACATTAAGACATGCAGTGTGAACGTAGTCTTGGATAATCCTTGAGGCCTAGTGAATGGTTAGGATGAGACAGAAAAAGAGAAAAAAGGGCACAGACAGGAAAGACACACAATCACAATTCCTTTGCTTTGGTATGGCTTGGCTCAATCTTCCAACCTAGCCTTCCTGTCCGAAGTCCTCTGTGAATTTTTTCAGTTTCTCCAGGTCTTGTTCATTAACTGTCGGCTTTGTGCTGGACAGAGACCTCAGCATATCAGCCTGAAAAAAGTGGGAAAACAAATTCAGATTCTAATATGTTCCAATACTGAAGTGTGTGGAAAATGTAATATTTTGATATCCTTACCATGGATACCACAGGTTCCAACAGCTTCTCCCCAGGGACGTCAATCCATGTCATTTCAATTGCATTGGGATCACCAGGTGAGCAAGGAGTCAGGAGGTCATCCACAGTAATGCTGGGGTCGTCTCTTGATGGACCTCGTACCTTGTGAAATTTAATAAGGAATAAGCTGACTGAAACATGTTACAGTGTAGAATTAAACATATATTTGTAAGACGTACCTTTTTGAAGTGGGTTGCTGACTGGACCTTTCGAACAGGCTGCATTAAAGCGTCTCTAACAATAATGCTGACATCTGCTCCTGAGTATCCATCTGTCTTCTTGCCCAGTGTGACAAAGTCAGAATCGGTGAGACTGGTGGGGGTGGAACCTAGATGGAGCTTGAACATGAATGAGCGGGCGTGCTCTTCAGGCAGTGGGATGTAGATCCTCTTCTCAAATCTGAGTTGGTTTTATTTGATCACAGTGAGCACATAGGGAAATGAAAACAGAATAACAATTTGAAATAACTTATAACAGTTACCTTCTTCTGATGGCAGAGTCTAGAGTCCATGGGATATTTGTCGCACCAAGGACCAGCACCCCTTCATTGTTATTTCCAACACCTGTACAACAACAAAATCAATGGGAAAAATGTAGACATGAACATTAACTTCTGTCACAGTGAGCACTTAGTATTTGGATTCATTTATAGTCAAACACCTCCAACTTCAAATCGACATTCATGTGAGACTTCTATTTAGAGGGTAGCCACTATAGAAGAAAGAAACTAGATAGTTCAAAAGTTAACAGAGACACAACAGCTGTGTAGCTGCATCAAACGAGCCTGACTTCAAGTTCAGATTCAAACTACAATGTCCAGCCAATAAAAGTCACCACCTGGTTTTAACTAAGCAAATAGGCATGATTATTATTACAGTGATTAATATTTCAGTGAGCAATATGTTATTTAACCCTTACTGGTGCAGTGAGTAATTTCCGTTTCAGAAGGGTCAAATTATTGGTTAGCATCAAGCAAAGAAAGAACCTAAGGAGATATTGAAACTACTGAAAGTGATTTAAGAACTGACCAGCAAATTATTAAAACCTGAAAGGATAGTGGCAAACATCTTCAAGGGAGAAATGTGGCCCAATTAAAAAAAAAAAACAAAAACAACCAAACCTTGAATAATCGCGATCATTTAAACATTTGCTGAAATAAAATAGTAAAAAACAAAACAAACAAAAATTCAACAGTAGAACTAACTGCTATATCTTATAGTGAAAGTAAGAGCGTTTTCATACGCACAATGCAAAGAGAAGTGAAGGGACTGGGACTAAATAGCTGTATATCCTTAAGGAAACCACTTATCAGTGAGGCCAATCAGAAAAAATGCTTCAGTTTGTGAGGAAGCATAAAGGTTGGACTCTAAAGCAACTGAAAAAGGTCATGTGGTCTGATTAGTCCATATTTATCCTATTCCAGAGTGATGAGCACATCAGGGTATGAAGAGAGGCGAATGAAGTGATGCACTAATCTTGTCTTGTACCCTGCCACATAAGCCTGTGGGGGCACTGTTAGGATCTGGGGTTGTTTCACTTGATCAGGTCCAGGTTCATTGTTATGTGCGCAAAAAATTAGGTCAGCTGAGTACCTGAATATACTGAATTACCAGGTTTTGCCCATCTACAAGTTTTTTGCCTGATGGCACAGGCATATTCCAAGATAAGACTGCTAGAATTTATCGGGCTCAAATTATGAAAGAGTGGTTCAGGGAGCATGAAACATCATTTTCACACATAGACTGTCAAGACCTTAACCTTATTCAGAGTTTTTGCGATGTGCTGGAGAAAACTTTATGCAGTGATCTGAATCTCCCATACAAGATCCTAATAAAAAATTATTGCAGCTCTGGATGGAAATAAAGGTAACAAATAAAGGTAATAAGGTAAATAAGCTTATCAAAATTAATGCTATGGCAAATGCATGCTGCATCAAAGCTAAAGGTTTTCCAGCAAATACATACTGAATGACTACTAAACTGAACCACATTGCATGATATTTTACAGATGTTCATGCTTCTGTGTACACAATTTATTTTCAAATGATGCACTCATTATCTACTTAAAAAGGAACTTCAGTTATATTATTCATTTCAGCTATAAACAATGGATCTAAGATAATTTCCCTTCACTTTAAAGTTCAGTGTTCTCTGTGGGCTTTTGTTTTACTCTCACTAGTCAAAGATCATATCTGCTCTTATACCTGTTTAAGGATGCAACCAAACTCACCACACCACACCTTTTAGCTTGCTGCACAATCAGTCTCCTTGTGCACAGATTCAAGCAGTAATAAAGTATTCTGATTCTAATAAGTGCGTAGTATAAAGTAAAATAAAAATCTACCTGCTTCTCTACTCTAGAACAAATCCTGCACAAACCAAAAAACACTGAACGTTTTGCCAGCTACTGAGCTTTATGTGCTGAGTTACCAAACAACCCAAATATTTTAATGCTCTGTAACAGTACCTTATAGTCACTGACCCAACTATAGCAGTAATTTACATACATTTATTTATCCCATGCTTTGTAATCATTGTGATCTCAGAGAAATTATCTGATACAGAAATGTACTGAAACTGTAAGTTATTGAAATTGAAAAGTTACTTTACTAGCAAAAATATTTGAACCCGAATGGCTATTTTTACTGAAGGAATACATTTCAGAATCAGAATTAAAATCCTTTATTAATCCCAGAGGGGGAATTGTTTTGGGTTCCAGATGCTTAGGTATAAATAAATATATATGTATATGAAAGATAAGAAAATGAAACTGTATAAACCTATATGTAAAAAAATGCAATGTTCCATTAATGTTCAAAGTTTAGATACTGAAACAGTAAATATAAACACATATGAAAAATGGGAAATAATATTTTAAAAATTAGCCTTAATGTCAAAAGTAAAAGTGCAATATATCACATTAAATATTATATTCAAGATATGACCATAGGAAAACAGTCCAGGTATTAATGAGATTAATTCTAGAGTTTGATGGCCACAGGAAAGAATGATTTCCTGTGGGGTTCTGTGGTGCATTGTGGTGGACTGTTCCTCCCAGTATTTAGAAATTAAAAATAACTGCTGTAACTTATTAGACTAACCTTGCATCTGAACCAGAAACTCTGTCTTAATACGGCGAGCTGCTTCACTCTCATTCTCACTTCTTGATCCACACAGGGAGTCGATCTCATCAATGAAGATGATAGAAGGCTTATGCTCCCTTGCAAGGGTGAAAAGGTTTTTCACCAACCTGGAAAGCAAAAGGAAGGCTTTAAAAGAAAATTAAAAGGCAACCACTGCTGATTGCAGTGTAGTTATTGTTGTATTATATTCCACTACTCCATATTATATGCTAGAAAGTAAGATCCTATTCTTAACCTATGCTTCTATGAACTACTGCTCAAATTACTCACTTTTCGCTCTCTCCCAGCCATTTGGAGACAAGGTCCGATGAGGAGATTGAAAAGAAGGTGGAATTGTTTGCCTCTGTGGCAACAGCTTTTGCCAGGTAAGACTTTCCTGTACCTGGAGGACCAAAGAGCAAAATCCCCCTCCAAGGAGTCCTTTTTCCTGTCAGCCAATCAAAGAAGTTATTTAGTCTATATCAATTTGACCAAAACACCATCAGCTACACTTTACTGATCCATCCCATACAACATAAACATTTTCTTGAATCATTTAAGTACAATGTAATGAAGCGGCTTTCTTATTTATTAAGATTCATTACCTGTGAAAAGGTGGGGGAATTTGATAGGAAGAATAACAGCTTCTTTTAGCGCCTCCTTGGCTCCTTCTAAACCAGCAACATCATTCCATTTTACATTTGGTTTCTCCATAACAATTGCACCTAGAAAAAAGTAAACAGGCCATTACTGAGATGTCTTATATTTAAATTAATGATTATTAAGAAAAATATATAATGCCTAGTAGTTTCAAGCAAAAAAGACAAACCCTGCAAAAGTCGAAGTAAGCAGAAATTAAGGAATATTACACACCTGAGAGTTGATTTTGGAACTTCTTTTTCTCTGGATCATCACCCTCATCACTTTCATTTCTGGACACAAGAGCATAAATATATTTTTTCTTTATTTCCAATCATTTGACATAAATGGTACCACATGAGCTGATTTACACTATTGCCCCACCCATTAACACACCCTTTGTCATCAGACTGTGACTCTTTGACAGGCTTGGCAGGAGCTTTCTCTTTCTTCTTTAGATACTCCTTCAGCTTCTCTGCTCTGTCCAAGTATTCCATACATTTTGCCCGAATGCTCTGTTTTGCTTTTTCACCCTGGGCTTCATCTGTCAAGAATCAGCACAAAAAAACCACAACAGTCATTTCAGAGCATTTGCTCTTACATGGGACACCACCCTTCATTTGGTATTAAAAAAAAAAAAAAAAAATCACCCATTTTCATTATTCTTGGTTTTCCAGCATACAAAACAGCTTGCGTGAAGTCACTCCTAATCAGACCCATAACAAGCTACAGCTACAGAGATTATAATCAAATTCTGATTTTCTGTGATTATCACATTTGCTGTCTCATGCCTTACATTTTACCACATGAAGGAAGTACTGGACAGCAGCCTGGTAGAGACGTAGAGCCTCTTCGTAGTTCTGAGCTTTATCCTCCTGAGCCGCCTTGCTGGCAAGATCGATGGCTTTCTACAATGACAAAGGACAACGTTAGCTCTTTTGAAACTTCTAGTTGTTATAAATAATAAATAACAAATAACTTACAGACCTTGTCTTTGCATTATACGACATACATCAGATAAAATAAATATCCATCACACATCACGACAACAAAATAACAAGTGTCAGCACATGAAGTTATAAATTTGAGTAATAATAATAATAACCTACTCAATGACTCTTGTAGCCAACTCTACTAAATATATGTATTGCTGATTTATCTGCTGTTGCTGATGCTTCACCTGTCCTTTGAAGTGACAACGCGTGCGCGCACACAGACACACAGTTTAAAAGCTTTCTTTCACTTCCCTTTAGTGGTGTAACTACAGCTATAAAGAGAAACTTTAACAGAATTCAAATCTTTAAAGCAAATAAAAACACTTCTTTCTACTTAACTGTCTTTTGAGAGGTCACTTGGGATAGCTAGCAGCGTTAAGCTGATTAGGTATCCTGTTAGTTGGTAAAAGCTCGCCAATGTTTTACAGCTTCAGCCATAATTAACACGTTTTAAAGAATTGAATCTTCATAATACACGTATGCCATAAGGTCAGCGTTTTCGTGGTGTTTACATGGTTTCCAGCAGAGTTCATGCTGGCTAAGTCGGCTAACTATGCTAATTAGCTGCTAATGTTACAAACGCTGTGCTGTTGTACACGGATGGAAACGTTTATAACAAGCACGACCCTTTAAATCCAGGCCTGAAGTGTCGCTTGTCGACAACTACAACACTTTTATCCGTTTAGTTCAGAGTGTAAACAACTTTTCTACTGTGTTTTTAGCCCCTTTAGCCTCCTCTCGGGTTGGTCCCCAACTTACCTGTAAATTATTGTTGGTGGCCATAACGGCGGATCGCTCGTCCCGTAATCAAAGGGAATATTAACACCGCTTGAGTAAACTGGTTTTAAACACTCTACTTTGGAAATCAGTCGCACACCGTGACTTTACACTCGAAAATCGAGGTTTTCCACACGCTTGTTTTCTTTTCTCAGGTCGCTCCCTTCTCAGATCGAGGAGGAAACTTCCGCATTGAAGAGTCGATACTCTCGTGCACGGAATGTGATGACGTCAAGACGTAGCCTCGTTATAAACAGTCTAAGAATAAAGTTCAGTAACTGGGCTCACTCCGTATTGCTTGTTATTATAAACAAAACAAAGACAGTAATTGTATTTAAAGCTATAAAGAGAACAGTGGGGATTTTATGTTACTATTTGTCCGTATGGTTTGTCATGTGGTGTCTGTGGTTCGTGGTTTAACCACACCCTTATCCTTTCACCTTTTTATGTTTCTAAAGCTCAAATCTGAAAAAATCTAAAAATAAATATCTATTTTCTTCCTCTGCTCCCGTTAATGGCCTTTCCTCTTCTTTTGACCTCTTCCATTAGGGGTCGCCACAGCGGATCATCTAGTTTCATCTCACTCTATCTCTTGCAACCTCTTCCCTCACACCAACCTCTGCATGTCCTCCTTCACTACATCCATGAACCTTTTCTGTGGTCTTCCTCTTCTCCTCCTTCCTAGCCCAGAGCCAACAACCTGTCTCTGAACATCGGCAAGACTAAGGAGATGGAGCACGGAGCACGGAGTGACCATTCCCCATTGTTCATCGAGGGATCCGATCGTCCAGAGCACCAGATTCCTTGGTGTTCTTTTGGCAGAGAACCTCACCTGGTCACTCAACACCAGCTCAATCACCAGGAAAGCCCAGCAGCGCCTCTACTTCCTGAGGAAACTGAGGATGGCCCATCTCCCTCCCCCCATCCTGACTTTGTTCTACAGAGGGACCATCGAGAGCATCCTGAGCAGCTGCATCACTGCCTGGTTTGGGAACTGCACCGTCTCGGACCGCAAGACCCTTCAGCGGATAGTGAGGACAGCTGAAAAGATCATCGG
>VUQH01073814.1:0-15465 GCA_015106775.1 Etroplus canarensis
CTGGTCTGAGTATTTCAGAAAATGATGATTGATTGATTGATTGATTGAGTGATTGAGCCTTTAACTGTCACTTGCAATGTCACACATACATGTTACCTGCAGTGAAACAGGACCCCTTCCGACCATACATACATTACACATACATCACATAGGGAAGACAGATCAGAGAGGTAGAAAGGTAAGAAAAACAATGAAATACACAATTCATGAGGCGAAAGGAGGAGAAAAACAAAGCTCCACCCAGACCGAGCTCCGAGGAGAGCAGTTTGGGAACAGAAAAAAACACCTCAGCACAAAAAAGCACATGAATCTTCACACCTTACAACATAAAGCACATGACTCGCAACAGGGAGGGGGGTAACGGGTGTGGGAGTAAGTCGATGTGGACAACAGCCATCCGGTCCTGCAGCCAAAACCTGGCGCTGGACACAGACCCCGCCTGGCAACATCGGGTGGAAGTAAGCATCGAAGGCGTTGGGAGGTGGGTTAAGGGGGGGTGATTGTATATCTGTCGTCTGAGTACATGTGTATGTGTGCGTGTGTGTGTATCCCGTGTCCAACTCGAGAGAGAGTGCTCCTTCACCCAGTTTGAGCAAAAGTCAACCATCTCCAAGCTGATGCAGGTGACCTTGAGGAAGTACAGGATAGGGCAGAGAGTCATACATAGTCTTGTAATCTGGGAGGATTGTTGTTCCAGCTTTGGCCTTGGAGCTTCCAGCTGGTGAGGGGAGGCCGCATGAAGATACAGATTGTTTGGGTTTAGTTTTAGGGCGAAAACAAACTGCATTCCAATTTCGCAGTTGATCTAATGTCCATCACTGGCCCTGGATCTATCAATTTCCCGTTGCAGAGTCATGAGCTTCTCCATGATTTTATTGCGTTCAATAGACACAGTCTGAGTACTTGTGGCTCTACCCACCGCGTCAATCATGCCGGCCAGTCTTGTGGGATTTTGAGCAGCTGTAACCGCTTTCAATAGTCCTCGCTAAGCCAGGGCCATGCCAACTCCAAACAGCAAGAACCCCGCTATCATGGTTCTGAATAAGTAGATGTCTTCAACGTCCTCCATTGAGAGTGTTGCCAGGCACACGACACGCCACTTCTCCCAGCCGTCCATCGTGTATCCAGCGACAAACGTACCTGCAGGACAGTGAGGCTCCCCCGAGCCCAGGCTTCTCGTTGAGAAAAGGGTGTCAATTGCGTTAAGAGACCAGCTGATCAAATCCATAGTTCCTTTGTTTTAGAGAACAAGACCAAGAGAGTCTCTGAGTTAGAGTAGATCTGCTGGGATTTTCTGGTACAAGCATCTTTGGGGCTTACAGAGAGGAGTCCAAAAAAGAGAGGTATCTAGTGAGTGGCAGTTCTCTAGGCAAAAATACCTTGTTGATGCCAAAGAAGAAGGGCCAGAGTGCTTCAAGCTGACAGGAGGACAACAGTAACTCATTGCAACCAAGGTATGCAGCAGAGCATTACTCAATTCACAACACTTTGAACCTTGAATCAGATGGGCTACAGCAGCAGAAGACCACACTGGGTGTCACTTCTGTCAGCTAAGAACAGAAAACTGAGGCTAAAAATTGAATGGGTTCAACAAAAGTGGACAACAGAAAGTATCATTTAAGCAGTATGATAAGTTTCAATTTCTGTTGCAACATTTGGATAGTAGGGTCAGAATTTGATGTAAACAACATGAAAGCATGGATCCATACTGTCTTTTATCAACAGTTCAGGCTGCTGCTGCTGGTGTAATGGTGTGGGGAATATTTTCTTGGCACACCGCCTATCCAAGTGTTGTTGCTGACCTTGTCCATCCCTTAATGACCAGGGTGTACCCATTTTCTAATGACTGCTTCTAGCAGGATTACGCGCCATGTCACAAAGCTCAAATCATCTCAAACTTTTTTCTTGGACATGACATTGAGTTCACTGTACATAAATAGCCTCCACAGTCACCAGGTCTCAGTCTAAGTGAGCACCTTTGGCATGTGGTAGAATCGGAGATTTGCATCAGCGATAAGCAACTGAAAAATCTGCAGCAACTGCGTGATGCTGTTATATCAATATGGACCAAAATCCCTTTGAGTGTTTCCAGCTTCTTGCTGAAACTATGCCATGAAGAATTAAGGCAGTTTTGAAGGCAGAAGGGGACTAACCTGGTACCATAAAGGTGTTCCTAATAAAGTGGTCTGTGAATGTATGTGCCATTATATCAAGAACAATTAAGTTGATTAAAAAGAATTTTTTAAATCTGGTCACAAATAAGCACCATTTTGAATTGCATCAGGAACTGGTTCATCATAGAATAACTTTTAGTTATACTGAGTGCACAGGTTGGTTAGAACCAAAGGATTATTATGATCTGACCAGATAGCCAGACTCTACTATTATATGTCTTCTGATCATTGTTGGTATAAATCAGGGCAGAAAGGACAGGGGGATATTTATACTTGTAGATCTACTTATTTGTTGTATTTTCACAATATAGGAAACTTTGGCAGTCAACCCTAACACAGAGTTCAAGCTCTTTGAGTCTCACCAATATGGAGAAAGTGATCTGCTGTTTAAAGATGCCACGCAGTGTTTTGTCCACACAAGTCACATGGACTACCGCTCAATTCTTGGAGAGGAGTTCTACACTCATGCAGAAATGGTCTTCAACTGCACGCATTCTGGTATGACTACAACCCAATACACTGGCTGATTGTTGCACACATATGATTAAACTACTCTATATGAACAATGCTAATGTTTGTCTGTTTTCCTTGTAACAGATGTCTTGGAGTTTTGTAATCAGGATGTGTGCAGCATATTTTAAAGGACAAACAGACGAAAGCAACCCAACCTTCATCTGTACTTCAGTCATTTAACTCTTTATCCATATAGTTGTTCTATCTATAGACCATTACTAGTATCATCATGCTCACACAAGAATTGTACAAAAAGACAAAACTGTCATTTTTTTACGTTCACTTTTTAAAAATGTAGATGCCATTGGAACGGAAAATGATGTGTTGTGTGTAATCGTTGTGTTTTTCAAAGACTTACAAAAAATGTCCCAACTGTTTTTTAAGCATGAAATTATCTCAGCAAAGTGTCATGAAATGGAACCTGAAATGCTGCCCAGAACTGTGTAATCTCTGTACTCCGACAGATTACTAAACGTAAATAAATATGGATATAATACCAGTGTGTGTTACATAAACTTACAATTAGGTGTAAATTCATCATTTTGATTGTGTGTTTAACTGTTCACAAGGGCACATATTTTAAAATTAAGATGCCAAGGGAAACCATAAGATGAAGAAATGACTGAATCTGTGTTAGTCTGTTAAAGCTTTTCTGAAACCTCAGAGGTCATTTTAATGAATACGTGGAATAGCTCTTGTTCAAAAACTGTTAGGATCAGGATTAGAGAAATTCAGACTAAGTTTTAGAATACAAACACAACACTTTGTGAAGTCAGTTGACTCATGCATATATACACATCCAAGAGATGGCATGGGAAAACATCTCTTAACTTTCTGTAGTTTGCATATAGATCAAATCTGGGAGTGGATGATGTCATCATCTACATGCTGCAGAGGGTATATGCTAATCTAGATATGGCTACGTGGAAAGACTCACCTTTGATTTTTTTTTCATTTCATTTCACACAGTCCAGCCACTGCTATTGGAAAAAATATCAGTAAACATGGTCACCATCTCATGGATGATGGACTACCTGATAAATCACCTGTAATATGTGAGACTGGGCAGTGCTCTGTCTGATTTAGTGATGTGCATTAAAGAAACTCCACAAGGGAATGTGTTGTCTCCATTACTGTCAACCTCAACACTTTGAGTAAAACTCCAGGCCATGTCACCTTCAGAAATACTCTGATGGTTCTGCAGTGGTTGGATATACAGTATAAGTGATGGACAGGAGGATGAGTGCAGAGCACTGTTGGATGATTTTTTGTGGTGTGGTCTTGGAGAAACCGAGTGCTTCTGAATGTGAATAAGATCAGAGAGATAGTGATCGACTTCAGAAGAAAGAGGACAACCACGTGGCCCAGGATGGAGGAAGGTGATGTGATAGAGGAGTACAAATACCTAAACCGCCACATCCACTACAAGCTGAACTGGAATATCAACACAGAGGCAATATACAAGAAGGGGATGAGCAAGCTGAGGAAGATAAGATCCTTCAGTCTGTGCAGCAAAATGTTGAAAAATTTTTTTCAGTCTGTTGTGGTGAGTGCAGTGTACTGCTGAGGGAACAATATCAGAGGTGGCCACACAAATAGACTGAATATCTCTTTATAATGCTTTTATTATTCAAATGCTGGGTGTAATATATATGTATGTATATATATATATATACACACACACACACACATATATGTATATGTGTGTGCGCGTGTGTTCAAATGAACGCTATCGTCCATCATATGCTAAAAATCATTTGACTACAACTCCCAGAACACAACGCGGCTGTATTTGGTGTTGCATTCAAACAGGTACTTCCTGTTGCTGCCAGTTTTTCCTAGGGTTCCCATATTATATCATTGATTTGTCATATTATTCAACAACACCTAATATACACGTATAGCTGCTGTAAGTTTGTAGTGTTTGCAGATCCGAACTACTGCTGTGTGTCATATATAAGGTAAAGTAACTAATTTACTAAGCTAGTTGTTAGTGACAGTTAAAACCTGGGTTAAAAGGAAGTATCTCGGTGACTGTATGTCATACTTCTCGCCGTGTTTTCATATTTTTATGCGTGCATTTGTGTGTTTTTTCGACTTTTTCACTTTTAAAGCCTATAATAAGTTTATTCTAAGATATTAAGCAGGTGTAGTAGCATAGCATCATAGCTGCTTAATAGTTCTGTTGAGGGTTGGCTACTAAAAGCACAAAGCAAGTGCCTGTTTGTTTGTTTAACCTGTACTGCTGCTCGCAGATGATGACACTACCGTGGCGGTTCCTCATTCCACACACAGCTCCTGTGAGGAGAGCCTCCTCGGTCCCTGCAGGTCTGTTGAACTTTGTCCCCGCCTGCAGCACCGCCGATGCCCACTCACTGGAGCTGCTGCAGGACTTTGTGAGCCGAACCAGACGCCTGTTCGTCATCACTGGGGCTGGCCTCTCCACGGAGTCAGGCATCCCTGATTACCGCTCAGAGGGTGTCGGGCTGTATGCTCGCACTGACAGACGACCCATGCAGCACGCAGAGTTTGTTCGCAGTGCAAAGTCCCGTCAACGTTACTGGGCCAGAAACTTTGTTGGCTGGCCCCAGTTTTCCTCTCACCAGCCAAACTCCGCACACAAGGCTCTGCAGCAGTGGGAGGAGAAGGGAAAGCTGCACTGGTTGGTTACACAGAATGTGGATGCTCTTCACTCAAAGGCAGGACAGAAAAGACTGACTGAGCTCCATGGCTGCTCCCACAGGTGAGAAAACATGAACTCATGCAAATATACATAAAATTTTACAGACAAAGGTACTGGAGCACCTACACACCTATAGGAGCTTTTATGACATCCCGTTCTAAATCCATAGATGTTTATATGGAGTTGGTTCTCCCTTTGCTTTTACAACAGCTTCCGCTCATCTGTGAGGGCTTTCTACAAGATTTTGGAGTGTGTGTGAGGGAATGTTTTGCTCATTCATTCAAGGAACATTTGTGAGGTCAGACACAGATGTTGGACAAGAAGGCCTGACTGGTAATCTCTGTTCTAGTTCATTCCGAAGGTCTTTGATGTGGTTGAGATCAGGGCTCTGAGTGGGCCAGTCAAGTTCTTCCACACCAAACTCATCCAGGCATGCCTTTATAGACCTTGCTTTGTGCACTGAGGCACAGTCATGCTGGAACACAAAAGGGCCTTCCCCAGACTTTTCCTACAAAGTGAAAATGCCAGCTAGAGAAGTGTGAATTATCATTCCTCAGAACATGTTTCCAATACTCCAAAGTCCAGTGGCAGCATGCTTTACACCACTCTGATGTTTGGCATTGTGCTTGCTGATGTAAGGCTTGCATGTAGCTGCTTGGCCATGAAAAAGCCATGCCGTGAAGCTCCTGACACACAGTTTTTGTGTTGATGTTAATGCTAGATGAGGTTTGGAACTCTGCAGTTATTGAGTCAGCAGAACATTGGTGACTTTTATTGAGTATGCACCTCAGCACTCAGCAGTCCCACTCTGTAACCTTATGTGGTCTGTCACTTGTGGCTGAGGTGCTGTGGTTCCTAAACACTTCCACTTTCCAATAATACACTTAAAGTTAATAATGGAATATCTAGGAGGGAAGAATTTCTAAAATTGGTTATGACATCCTATTACAGTTCCATGCTGAAACCCAGTGAACTCTTTAGAATGACCCATTCTTTCACAAATGTTTGTGAAGACAGACTGCATGACTGGGTGCTTGATTTTATACATCTGTGGCAATGGAACTCAATGAAACACCTGAATTCAATAATATCATGGCGTGCCCCAATAGTTTGTCTTCTTATACATATTTAAGTGGCTGTGGTCATGGACTAAAACCCACCTAATTCCTAGAAAAATTTCTTCATTTAAAGTGTCACTTAGGTATAAGTTTATAGAATCTATCAGCAAAATGTAGTTAAAGTATCAGAAAGGCTCCTTGTTATTCTGCTGTGTTATTGAATTATTTTAGTGAGCATTCCTGTGCACACTGCACTTTATTGTAGTTGATTGGGGAGGTGCATACTGTTTCCTCTTGAATCATTAGGTTTCAGTTTAGAGAAGAATACTGCAATATAAAAAATATTAACAGCTCAAACAGACATGCAGCATTTAAAGCATTTTAAAGGCTAATCACATGAAGCTTTGAATAGTACATGTGGTGTTCTCAGTACTACAGAGGAAATTCTTATCACCTTTATTAAATTGGTTTGGCACCACCAGGAGTTAAGAGGAAATATGTTTCTAGCCGATCTGACTTTGTAAGACTTCTGAAAGGATGCTATATGCGTATCCTTAGAGTGATTTGCCTTGGCTGTGGTGCCATCTCAGCGCGGGAGGAGCTGCAGAAACGGTTTATATCATTAAACCCAGACTGGCGAGCTCAGGCAGGTGCTGTGGCCCCGGACGGTGATGTCTTCTTGAAAGATGAGCAGGTCCTGCATTTCAGAGTTCCCTCCTGTGAAGACTGTGGAGGGATATTGAAGCCTGAGGTCACATTTTTTGGAGACACTGTGAACAAAGCAACTGTGCAGTTTGTGCACGAAAGGTTGGCTGAGTCGGACACAGTGCTTGTTGTGGGGTCATCACTACAGGTAGGTTTTAGAAAAACCCGTGAAGCAGTTTGTTAAAAAGAAACACAAACTTTCAACAAAATGTTTCATGACCTTTGTATTTCTTGGTGTTCCTCTCATTATTCCCCAGGTATACTCAGGATATAGGTTTTTACTGACAGCAAGTGATAGGAAGATGCCAGTCGCCATCCTGAACATAGGGCCCACCAGAGCAGACCACCTGGCTGAGCTGAAAGTGAGCGGCCGCTGTGGAGAAGTGCTGTCAGTCATTCAGCCCCTCTAACTGGTATACTGTAGAATGCTAAAACTACCTCAGATTTAACAAAAAACAAACAAACACATGCTTACGATGAAGCTAGTGAGTGTAAAGAGAGCCAGAAGTAGCCATGCTTCAGGTGTACTTGCTGTTGTTAAATGCAGGTGCCTGAATGTTAATGATAACTGGGAAAATTACAAGTTAGTCTGACTTGAATCCAGCTGACCTGCACAAAACAGATTGCTGTCGAGGGGATGATGTTTTGGCTTAATAAACATACGTCCGCCTACCAGATGAAATAGAAATACTTGAGCTACACTGTGCTTGTTTGTGTCATTGCTGTTGTTACACAAAATAAGCATGTATAGAGGTCCTGAGTCATCAGCTGTAAGCTGTGAAATGAAAACCAGGAGGCTGCATTGAGAACAGAAGAATCCTGTTTTTCACTTTATAAATGGACTACATTTATGTAACACTTTTCAGGTTTTATCAACAATTTAAAGCAATGACCACGTCTCTCTCTTAGACACACACACATATGCAAGTTTCACTTGCGTTGCCGGAAAGTTGCGATAGATTTTCATTTTTCCCTATTATTTTCATGTTGTGCCACCAGATCCGTTTTAAAATGTGTAACTTATGCTGTTCTGGACTCGTTAGTTTGAGTAAGTGATACTGAGACTCTCAGCAATATTGATGAATTTTAAATGCTGCTTAGAAATTAGTTTAACTTACCTGGGCCTAATTTTAAGTAACATTTTTTCTTTTTAAGTTTATGTGGTGGAAGTTTTCTGTAATAAAAAAATCAAAGTGTATTTTTCTTTCTGGAATTTATTTTCACACTTGCAGACAGGCTAAATCAACTATAAAAAATCTCCAGTCAAAGCAGGTCTTTCTCACACTAAACCTTTGTTGACTTGGGTATCCTCAAAGCAACTATGGCCTGGAAAAGTAGAGATTAAATTTTCACTGGTGTTCTCCCACTAGTCTTACTTTGGGTTGAATACACTCAGTGGCCACTTCATTAGGTGTACCTGTTTAGCTGCTCTTTAACGCAACTGTCTAATCAGCCAAACACGTGGCAGAAACAGTGCATTTAGGCAGATGGTGAAGACAGCCTCAAGTGCAAACTGAGCATCAGAATGGAAAAGAAAATTGATTTAAGTGATTCTGAATGTATGATGGTTGTTGGTGCCTGCCGATCTAGTGGGATTTTCCTGCACACCCATCTCTGGGGTTTACAGAGAATAGTCTGAAAAAGAAAACATCCAGTGAGCGACAGTTCCTGGATGAAAATACCTCGTTAATGTCAGAGGAGAATGGCCAGATTGCTCAGAGTTGATCGGAAGGCAACAGTTGCCATCTTCAGATGGCCACTTACAGCAGAATAACACGGCATGTCACAAAGCTCAAATAATTTCAATCTGGTTTCTTGAATATGACAATGAATTCAATGTAATCAAATGGCTTCCACAGTCACCAGATCTCAATCGAATTGACACCTCTGGAATAAGATCTGGATCATGTGTCTGCAGCAGCTGTGTGATGCCATCATGTCAATATGGACCAAAATTTCTGAGGAATGTTACCAGCACCTTGTTTAATCTATATCATGAAGAATTACATTTTGAAGGTAAAAGGGAGTCCAACCCATTACTAACAAGGTGTAGCTAATGAAATAGCCATGAGTGTATGTGCAGTGAGTTAAGTCAGATCACACTGTATTCTGAGTTTTGCTTAGTGAAATGCAACACTTGGAGAACAGCATTATTCATACATAAGTAAAAAAAAAAAAAATCACTACAACTAAAGTTGATAAATGACATTCATGCACACATTTTGAAATTTAGGGGGTAATTTTGATCAGCTTGTCCCAGTTAATGTGGAACTTGCTAATAAATGATGTATTTGAATACCACTGCACATCAAGAACCAAACGGCTGTTCTGACACAGTTTATTGAATGATAAATAAGCCAACACAATCCAGAGAATTTTATGACAAGGACAAACTCAGGCTCGCCTCACAAACAGACTGAGGGCAGCGTTACAATGGACTGACTAATCGTGAGATCCTTTAGGAGGTTTTGCTGCCCAAATCTCTGTTGTAGATTAAGCTTCCAGGTTTCCAGGGTAGACTGTAACTCCTCCTGCAGAGCAGCTGGCATGCTGAAGGAATACAGACAACATTTGTGACCTGCAGTGTCTATTTGCCATTTTGCTGAAGCTGTAACCACCATAAGAGGAGTCATAGACAAACAGTTGTCAAAGCTTTTGGTGTGATCAAACCAGTAGGTGACAGGGTAACCCAATAAGAGCCCAAACACAGTGCACAGGTTCCACTCCTCACATTTCTCTCCAGCACTAAGAAGTCTCTCAGCCTCCTCAAGTTGCTGAAATCCTCCCAGAAGAAGCAGTAAATCTTGTGTCATGCTCTTCAGCTTTCCTCTCAGGTCGGTGATGGTGGGCTTTTCCTGTGAGTGGCAGACATCAATCACAACCAGGCTGCCATCATCATTAAGCACCTGCTCTAGATTGGACCGGACGGTGACCAGATTAACAATGAGACTGTTTCCATTTAAATCCAGTGTGAGAAGTGATTTAGACACAAGCTGGAGAGACTGCAAAGAGCTCAAATAGTCCTGCACCTGCTCCACACAGGCACCATTACTGTCATACAGAAGAGCAGGTTTCAACCCCAAATCAACAGCTGATACCTGAGCAGCCAGGTCCAGACTCTGAGGAATGGAGAGAGACTTTCTACCAGAAGACAGACATTTACGAGCAGCAGCAACAAAGAGCTCCGCAGTGGACATGGTTGCATAAATCACATTCAGGAGTCAAGTAAGACTAAACAAGTTTCTAGTATAAGTAGCTGTTTAAGTACAGTTTAGCTGTGAGTCAGAGACAACATTAATAGAGACACTAAATATTTTAGGCCAACATAAAAATTAAAAAAAAATAATACAGGTAAACAAGGTAAATGTCTATAGAGTAAAACTAATCATAGAAAAGGTTTCATGAATATGTATTTGTATCCCCTTGTTTCTTCTGTATTGGTCCAAGATGTCTAAAAAGTAGAAACATCATGTCAGAAGTATGCACTAGTCTGTATCGTAACAGCAGATTTGTGAAAAAACAATTTTCATGGTAAATATATTCTAGTTTTGCTTGTTAGGTGTGCAAATGGTGTGCACCTCTCTCTGGCTCTAATAAAGAAGGTGATCTCACCATCCTGGTTTTGATGTATACGAGTCACGTTAGGTCACTGGCTGAGGAGACATCAGGTCAAAATCTGAGAGATTCCTTGCAACCCAAACACCAGCTGCAAACAAGCCTAAGTTGACCAGAAGATTCCTAAAAAATAAGAACAAAATTTTTAAACTAAACATATGGTACTAGGAGCAGCTGTGGCTCAGGAGGTAGAGCAGGTCGTCTTTCAACACAACGGTTGGCAGTTCGATCCCTGACTTCTTCAGGCTACACGCTGAAGTGTCCTCGGGCAAGACACTGAACCCCAATTTGCTCCCAATGCATCCATCGGAGTGAATGTGCGTGACAGTTAAATGCACTTAAGGCATGGAATAAAGCGCTGTATGAATGTGTGTGAGAATGGGTGAATGAGGCTTGTAGTAAAAAGCACTTTGAGTGCTCAGTTAGAGTAGAAAAGCGCTATATAAGTACCAGTCCATATCCAAATTTTTTAGATTAGCTGAAAATAAAAATTCTATAAAGTGAAAATGGCCAGATTAACCTTATGTGTACCCTAAAAAAGTGGCCTAACTCCATAATGGTGTTTTAAAGAAATTAATTTAAAAAAATATTGTTTTAGTAAGTAATAGAAACAAATGCACTTTACATATACATGCACGTGTACATATTTTTTTATTAATAAACTTATTTCAATTTAAACATGAATGAAAATGACATTAATCTTGCCAGTAGCTGGCACTGCATCCAATCCCCAGGACAAACCCTCTTCAACTCCTCATTTTACTGGACACTGCCATGTCTCATGTCATTACATATTTTTTAAAAATTTGAATAAAATTTAAAGGGATGAGGAACTAACCAAAACTGTGGTTTGTTGCCTGAAGGCAACACCTTGTCATAGAGCAGAGATCTCAAAACTGAGGCTCCAGAGCCACATGTGGCTCTTTATACCATCTCCAATAGCTCCAAGTGGCTTTGAGAAAATATTAAATGAATGTAAAATACGGCAATGAAAGCTGTTATTTTAATTATCACTATTCTAAGTAATTTTTTTTAATTGTAGAGCTTGTTAAAATGTGCATCATAGCCTGCATTTACCACCTTATAATCACCTCTTAATTTTGCTTAACCTCACCAGCAGTGGGTAGCATTAACGTATTCAAAGAAAAATAGAATTATCTTTGCTTTTACCACCAAGAAATCAGGAAAAAAAAAGAAGTGATGTGAAAAAATTTCCTCGAGAATATTTCCTAAAAAATTCTGTGTTTACAGGTCAAAGGGTTGATTGCTGCTGTATGAACCTAAAGAGAAAAAAAGATTATTCCTCTATATTGAAATGGCCTTTAAAAACTTACTATTTTTCAGTCATTAGGCTGCTGAATGATTTATTTTCAAAGCAAAGGACTTTTAATGTGATTATGAACCAGTTTGCAATTTGATGCTTTTGTTTTACAAGTTGCACCCTGGGTAGGAATAAAAGCACAACTTTAATTCAAAAGTAGGCCTATGTACAATAACTTTTTGTTCCTATCTTGTTAATAATAAACAATTTTTGTAAAAGAATCTAGTTATTTACATATATCACTGTAATGAGAGCAAGGAGCAGGTGGAAGAGAGCCTAGAGAGGTAGAGATATGTACTGGAGAAAAGAGGAATGAAAGTCAGTAGAACCAAGACAGAGTACATGTGTGTGAATGAAAGAGAGAAAGGTGGAATGGTGAAGATGTAAAGAGTAGAAATAGAGAGGGTGGATGAGTTTAAATACGTGGGGTCAACTGTCCAAAGCAACGGACAGAGCACAAGCGAGGTAAAGAAGAGAGTGCAGGCATTGTGGAGTGGGTGGAGAGGAGTATCAGGGGTGATTTGTAACAGAAGGATAACAGCAAGAGCGAAAGAAGGTTTACAAGACAGTAGTGAGACCTGCTATGATGTATGGTTTGGAAATGGTGGCACTGACAAAAACACAGGGGTAAAGCGGAAGGTGGAAGAGTTGAAGATACTGAGATTTTCACTGGGAGTGACCAGGATGGACAGGATTAGAAATGAGCACATCAGAGGGACAGATCAGGTTGAAAGGTTAGGAGACAAAGTTATGAAAGGCAAGATTGGGATGGTTTGCAGAGGAGGGATAGTGGATATACTGGACAGATGATGTTGAAGATGGAGCTGCCAGGCAGGAGGAAAAAAGGAAGACCATAGAGAAGGTTCGTGGATGTAAAGAAGGAGGACATGCAGATGGTTGGTGTGAGGGAAGAGGATGCAAGGGATAGATGGAGGCAGATGATCCGCTGTGGTGCCCCCTAACAGGAGCAGCCAGAAGATGAACATCATCAATGCCGTCAGGTTAATTTAGTAGTTAACTTAGTAGTAGTTTCAGGTTCATTATAAGGTTCAGATGTGTTCTGCAGCTCCCTACAGACATTTTTTGGACACAAATGGCTCTCTAGAAAGCAAAGATCTTTCACAGAGGGGTAAAATTAAAAGCAACAATTCCTTACACCCTGGAGTGGCTGTATTCCTAATCAAACTGGTTATTACAGTAGTGTAACACTGTCTGTTGGGCTATTTATTGTTTCAGCAGTTACAGTTCAGAGTGAGCGAGTGAAAGACAAGGACAGACCCTCCACTGACACACCATATGCTAACATTAGCAGCACGGCTAACGAGCGCACCGACGCTCTTCATAATATTGCTGCTGCCATGAGCTCACCTTCTGAAGTCGTTCCTGTCTGTTGCGAACCGACAGGCCGCGCCGATCCACTCCATCACACCAGTGGAAGAGCCCTTTTTAACATTTGACCCGCTCATGTTGCTAATGTGCGAAGCGGCAACGAGGGCAATGAACAGACAGGACAGCAGCGAGAGACTTTAAATGTAACACAACTACGGCGCGCGATAAAGCTCAAACCTCCCACCTCCTCGCTTCAGGAGACGTAGTTACATGACCAAAGATGTCTGCGACGAGGTACCGGCGGTTTCTAAAACTGTGCGAGGAATGGCCCCGGGACGAGACCAAGAAAGCCCGTGATCTGGGGACCTTCCTACGACAGAGAGTCGCTTCTGCCTTCCGCGAAGGTGAAAACACTCAGGTAATAGTTTATCTGGCTCCTCTCTGCTAAAAACAACAGAGCTAACCTAAGAGGACAGCTTAGTTAGAAGAGCTAGCAGCTGTCGACCTTGTCCAAGCAGCTTGCTGCGAACAAGTATTAACGTGTCCGAACAGCTTAAAGGTCGGTTTACCCCTTAATGCCCATCAAGGGACTGCTGCTGTACTGCAGCGTTCATATTACAGGTCCTAGTGTTGTTTTATTATTTATATATTTCCTCCTCACTACTAGGGTGGCCAGATCCCCACAAAGTAGATGAGACACCAACGGTGGGTTTGTGTAGGACACATTAGCAATGCTGGGAGGAAATCTGGAATTTCCTTATCTAACTTGAGAATAAAAATACAAAATGTGCAGGCTACTGGATTGGCATCTATTATAAAAGCCAAATATAAAATAACTCCAGCAAAAGAGACAAAAACTATTTCTCAGTATGTATTGTTACTTCATTTTCAAAATGTGCAAAGCCTGCGACTTTTTGGTAACTTGTAACTTTCCCTGATGGTAACAGCATTAGACAGGCTAACCTTCACTTTACTATGATTAAAAGCCCTCATTGCTTTCTTCACATACATCAGGTTAAAAAAAAAACAGACTCAGATGAGTGGATGTCCTGCAAAGCCAGAAAGAAGGGAGTAAAATGCTGTGCAGTCACATTTAAAGAGAGACAGCTGGTCACCCTGGTCAGGATGTAAGATGACCAGTGTATTTAACTCCATGGGTACAGCTTGATTGATGTCAAATGGAGCTAACTTAGGTTAACTTAAGTTAATTATCAGTGCTTGCAGGTACTTAAACAAACCCAGTTTTAGAGTTGGTGCCAACCAAAATTATCATGTGAAGTGTTTAAAAAGTGTCTAACTACACATGCAGTGCTTTGCAAAAGTATTGAGCCTCCCCTCATCTCTTTATATGTTTCTAGAAAAATGGCAAATGGGTGCAATGATTTCATTGAAACATAGTATTTGGTGTGACCACCTCTATTCTTCAATACAGCCTGAACTCTCTTAGGCAAGCTTTCTTTAAGTAGTCTTCAGGAATAGTTTTCTTGGCTTCTTGAAGGACATTCCAGAGCTCTTCTTTGGATGTTGGCTGCCTTTTGTTCTGTTCTCTGTTAAGTTGATCCCACACTGCATCAATAATGAGTTCTGTTAAGCACTCCATAAGACCCGCTGCCACTGATTTTCAGTTCAGTTCCTGTGTAATTTGGCGTACCTCAGCCTGTTCTCCCTGTTTCCCTTCCTCAAGAATGCTTCTTGACAGCTAGCCTTCCACTTAGATCATTTCTGATGTGGCCTCAGAAAACAGTAGATGGATCAACAGAAGGTCCTGTGTCAAGTCTTTGCTGGATTTTTTCACATTTTTTTAAGGGCATAACTTGCAGATACTGTTAATCTGCTGTGGATAGGCTTTCTGAATTTTTTAAGAACATAATGCACACAATGCCAGGATATGTGAAGTTTTTAGCTAGTTTATCTTTGGCATTTTTTATAGATTTGGCTAAAGAAATGGGAACAGATGACATGTTTATGCAACAGGTTGCTTGTAAAAAAAAAAAAAAAAAAACAAAAAATAAAAAAAAATATATTTTAAAATTTTTTTTTTTGTTAATTTTTTTTTTATTTTTTTAA